>JAABKJ010008272.1:0-11490 GCA_011634705.1 Andricus grossulariae | reverse complement strand
GATTTACCGCGGTCCTACTGGGAGCCGATGTCATTTTTTAGATGACAGTTGCTCCCAGTGGGACCCTGCGATGGTTGCTCACCTTCAGTTCATAATTATATATATATATATGTGTGTGTGTGTGTATATGTATTATAACCTTGGTTTTTCAGGTTTTTAATTATTGAGATTATTAGCTTAGACCTAGGCCAATTAGAAATCCCTACTTTTATTTTACTCTCTATTGGCCATGCCTGAGCCAATACTGATTTAGAAGTTATAGAAGTTATCAAGTTCAAGTTAATATTGTATTATTTATACGAGAGAAGTTACCTGTCGGCCTACTGGTCTATTGGCCACTTAATTTTCAAAAGGTTAATGCTGATATACTGGTTGATTGGCCAATTGTCCGTTCGATTTCAAAAAGGTTATCTATGACATACCGGTTTATTGGCCACTTAATTTCAATTGCATTAACATGCTTTAATGCCTAATGGGCGCCAGATCGTTTAAACATTAAGACCCTAAACGACCAAAAGAGTTTAGATAATACTTAGTTCAAGCTACTACCCATGATTAGTTATTATTTCACTTCACACTAGCTCAACACAGAGAGAGGCAGGGTTAGGAATAGACTGAGCAAGAAAGACAATTTAGATCATTTGTATCAAATAAATACGACCAAAAATACGGGTCACGAAGACATTCATTTATTTGTGGTCATTGATCCCTTACACGTCCTACGAAACAATCCCGTAAAGAAACACATCATTTGTTTTAATGGGATATAATACCTATCTCCTTATACTAATTGATCCACGAGTTGGCAATCAACGATCCTCCAATATGGAGGTCCATGAGTGACCCGAAAGGTCATCAAAGATTGCCGCTATTTTGGATTATCGATAGTAAAATAATTATATGGATTGAGAGTCAACGTCCTTCCAAACTGGTGGTCCATGAATAAAACGAAAGGTCATGTAAGAAAGCAACACTTTTGGATGATCGATATTAAAATTATTATGTTAATAGTGAAACGACGACCTTTTAACATGTTGGTCCATGAATGACATGAAAAGTCATGTCCGCCAGTCTGGTGACGGTTCAGAGTAAAGGATTGACAAGCCCTAGGCCTGGAGGGGTTTGATCATGGCAACAGGCCATACCCCTCGAGGCTCCTGTCCTATGACAGCTTATAAATGGAGTGTGTGCTCGACCAGGTATAGTTTATTAGTGAATTTGAAGTTGAATTTAAGTTGATTAGGCATGATTATTTAATTGATTTGGCGTGGTATAGAATACCGCATCACGTCACAATATGTATATCATTTTACTTTATTAGATAATAAGTAGAGCAATTTTCAATTTTCAGGTACTAATGGCAGGCTGTTAGCTTCATTAGCGCTACAGCTATCCGCAACTATTTCGAAATATGTGAAGCTGCAAGATTCGCGTTCTGTTGCCATTTCAAAAACCGGCATAGCCAAGAACTTTATTCTCCACGTTGTGGTAATAAGAAAAATTATTTTAATATGCAGGGTGTCTAGTGAACCGAGAAATCAGAAAAAACCCTTTTATATTTTAAATCCTTTAAAATCTTTCAGAATCCCGTGACGTTTCTTTGGAAATCATGAAAATTCCTTGGAATTTTCAAAAATACGAAAAAATCTTTAAAATTCTTTAGAATTCCTTGAAATTATTGAAAACTACTGAACATTCGTTCAAATCTTTTAAAACGACCTCATATATTTCATATCCTTAAAATATTTTGAAATCACTTGACATGTTTCAAAGCTCTTTGAAATATCTTGGAAGTTTTAAAAATACGCTATGATGTTTTAAATCCTTTGGAATACTTTCAAATTATCAAAATCGATTTCAAATTCTATGGGATTTTCAAAAATACTCTAAAATATTCAGAATCCTTTGAGACCTTTCAGAATTATTGAAATATATTTAAAATTTCTTGGAAACTTTCGGGGAAAACCTGGGAATTTTAAATTTGCCGATAACTGGACATCCTGTATTTCAATATAGAATGCACTGAAGCACTATGTACCCAACATTATATCTTATTTCTATAACCCTAGGATCATGCGAATCTCAGTCAGGAGAAGAAAGATTTTGAATCTTTTTCAACCGGACACGATAAACACATTCTCCCGAATATTATTTTTTACGGAAACATCGAAAGAATTTATCAAAGTTATGTCGTAGTTAATAGTGAAGGCATTCTTACGCCGATCCACTGAAAGGAGTCAAAGCTTATTTCACATGCCTGAAAGCGTTAAAAAGATGACTATACTTTTGTGACTACTTGTGGGTATTTATTGAAAAAATCGCATATGATGTTGAGCCATAAAAAGTTTTGCGGTCGTGAAAAAGCTCATCGTGCAAATTGAAAAAAGATCGAATCTGTGATATTACGAAAAATGTAGCCTTCAAGTGATTAAACATGTTGCATTCGTTTTAGATGCATATGAAAGCCTATAAGTGTATGAGCCTCTAAGTGTTAAGATTTATATAAATTATAGGGGAAGAGTCTTATAAACTGGCCACGTTCTCGCTCTCTCTCGTTATCTCTCCCTCTCGAAATCGCTCGTTTTCTACATCGCTAATTCACTATATCGTTTTTTTCGTGCTTCAGAAAATTTTGCAGATATCACGCAAATTCGCAAATATGGATCTCATAAGAATGCTAGGTGATATTTTGACTTTTATTTTGGCACTGTACGGAGATCCTCGTCTTCGGAGATAAATCGTTCAACTTGTAATAGATTGAAAAATAGATCTGAGACGCTTTGCCTTGTGCGATACTTTGGTCTCATTATTGGCGACTTGATTCCTGAAAACGACGTCAGTTGGGAACTTTATAAATATCTGAGACAAATTCTGGATATTGTAACTTCTCCGCAAGTAATAAGATCAGTCGCTGCAGTTTTAAAGGAAATAATGAAAAAGCATAATGAACTGTGTGTAAAACTTTTTGGCAATTAAAAACCGAAATTCCATAATCTCATTCACTGCCCCAGACTCTTATTAAAAAATTGACCATTCGTTCATTATTGGTGCATGATAGTGTTAAAAGAAATCCTGTAGTTTATGGCTCTGAAGATAAGAGCCATTCTGAAGCAAAATCTCACTTTGATGAGTCAGAATTTGCGAAACAGGCCGAATATTATAATCAGGTTGAAGTGTATGTTACATTGTATAAGGTTGGGGTAATCGTAGTTACGAATATGGAAGGAAGCGAAAAACAATTTGGTGAAGCTATAATAATGAATAAAATAAATTATGACGTTTATTTTGAAGGTTTTCCCGTTTTCAGGTAATATGACGTGATTTTGATAATTTTTAAATTTTCTCCAATAAAGTTTTGTGGATCCGATTCCTATAATATAATCCAAAAGTATACCGCTAAAAACTAGTTCCTAAAGAGGGCAGCAAGTGTGTCCACTTAAGGGCTTCGTAGAAACTGGTGTAGTAAGAAACGTTTGGCTTTTTTGGTAAGTTTCCAATCTCGTATGCTGCATTTCAATAGGAACGCTTTGATGCGTATTTTGCTCAGGGTTATTAGTATATTTTTAATTAGACACTTAAATACATCTCAATCTCAACTTGTATTAAAAAAATTCTCAATCTCTACCGTCGTCGTGAGTTCGATGATTTTTTAAATTGTTTCGATTGAGTCCTGTGCAACTTCCACAGACAACATATCATGTAGAATAAAACAATATATTTTCGAAAAATGTATGCGTACTGTTGGTTTCGGCTGACTCTTTCCTTTTCTCCTTCATTTTCGTTTTTTATGCATTTGTCTCCAATGATCCGAAAAAGGAGGTAGTTTAAAAATCTAATTTTGATTTGTGATTTTTATTCACCTTTTATTTCAATTTGTCAAAAGAAATCTATGTTTATTAAGTCACTGTACCAAGGATGTTTTCAAATATGAGCAATTTGGGAAATGTATTGTTGGTTCGATTATATCTTTTGCTGTTTCAAAAATGTAATAATTTTTACCAAGTTTCAGGAATTTTTTTATGATGTTTTCACATTTGTATGATAACCTATACTTTTAATGTTCTGAACAATTGTATCACCATCGATTTATAAATAAAAGATAATTTTTTTCCTGAATTTGAAAATTATTTATCCTTCATTCATGAAGAAGACATTAAAAGTACTATAAGTGGCTGTTGTTAAAACGAAGTGTATAGGCACCGTATTCCGGTTAACCTATGAGCGTCCTTTCCAGTTTCTCCTGGGTACACCGAAAATATTTCCTAAACGGTAATCGAATTTCAGTGAACCTAATGACACTGACTTTTATTGGCAAATTATAAAAATTGGAAAAAATTTTAATGTTTCAATTAGATTGAAACTATTTTATAAAATCGGCAGGTAACAACATAAAGTCATTCGCACAATGTTTTTGACAAACAAAATAATTTTATCTCTGTGAGAATATACGAATATATAGCAGAATTGTTTATACAAATTGTTATGAAAAATAAACTTTTTAACTTAGAATAAAACTTTCGGGTTGAGAGAATCATAGTCATTCTCACCAACTTGGTGCAAAAAATTGTTTTCATCCGCAAGAAGATAGGACTATAAAACCATTATTTGTGTAATTTGTTAATAGAAATCATGAACTTTTATGTTCAAATATTTTTTTCACTCAAAATATTATTGTCAAGTGTTTTAAATTTATTTTTTATGTCGACAAACTATTTATCTCGTAAAAATTCGATAGATATCTATTAGTTTAAGACATTTTTTTATGTCAATAAAATGTCTGTTAAACAATTCGATTTCATTATATTTGTGTCTAAGTATTTTCTATTATTGATTTTTGGTGTACTCAAGTGTACACAGGGTAACAAAACTCAAATGCGACCTGCAGCTCAATTTGTCCGTGAAAATCTATTTCTAGACCCGTGGGGCAATTGCTTTCTCTTTTGTGGGACTGCAGCGTTCCCAACACGCGGGAAAAGATATGCTCGCATATTTGGCACTATCGCTCACTCAAATGTGGTGTGACCGCTGAACCAACCGCCTTGGTGGCGCTGCATTCCCACTAAGAAGATAGCTGCTTGTCCAAAATGTTGTCAGTGCTGTACTGGAAAAGTTTATATAATGCGGATCCTGACGTAGGCATCGGGGTGGTGGGTGAAATAACGGGGTGAGCACCAATAGGGCCGGAGACTAGGACTCGAGAAGACTCGTTCTTTTGGGGTATAGGAATAACAAGAATAGGAAAAGGTAAAAATGAAAGGGAAGAAAATTTGAAATAATATGCAAGGGAAGGAAGGTGAAGGACTCACTTGTTTGCTGGAAGGTCAGAGGATGTTTTCTGCTATTTCAAAAAATTAATTGTGAATTTGAGGTGAATTCCAAAGAATAAACTTGTGGTGAATTCAGGAAAATTTGTTGTGAAGTCCGATGCCTTTAGGGTGACTTTTTAAGTTTTATTTGTAATTTCCAAGAATTCATAGTAATTTTTTCAGAATTCTTAGTAAATTGTTAAGAATCCCAAGCAATTCAAGATGAATTGCTAAGATTTGATTAAGATTCTGTATTCAAAAATTGCGAAGAATCCAAGCGAGATTTCACAAATTTCAAGGGCAATTACAACAATTTATGGTGAATTTCAAGAAGTCAATGAATTCAAATAACTTAAGATGAAGTCCGAGGACATTAAGTAATTTAAAGGAAATATAAGTTACAATTAAGACATTGTGAATTCTGAATTTCAGTTAGTAAATAAAGAAAAGATTCCAATATTTGATATACCTGAACTGGGTCTGGGTTGTACTCATCGTAACTTGGATCGATAAAATGAGAAAAATCTCCATCTTCGTGTTCAATTATAGAACTCAATTTATGTTTAACATTTTCAAGTGCAGTCTCTTCTTTGCTTTCAAAGATTTCTTCGAATCTTGACATATTAAATAATAGCTTTGGTGGATCAGTTACCCAGTTTCGAAAGCTCTAACATACTAAACACAGACAGAATTGTATGAATTTTGAGGAATTTAGGAGTAGAAGGATGGACGTTGGTTCCACAAGCTAATCTTACTGTGCCAAAAAGCCTCTGCAAAATAAATAAACAGAAGCGAAATAAATTGAAAATATTTTAAAAGCTGAAATTCTAGTGAAATCTCTGAAAAAATTCTTTCAATTATTTGAATGGAATATTTAACGAATATAAAGTTAAAAAAATTAAATACCTCTGAAGGATCCGGCCTTATTATCCCCGTCAAAACAGTTCAAATTTTTAGTTTTCAATCAAATCTGCAGCTATGTCCAAAACTGAATGCAAAGTTATTCTCAAGCCGTGGGCTGTCTGATCAGTCAAAAAATTATATACCGACAACAATTTATTTCTGACTTTTTTCTTTCAGGAATCTAGCCACTCAATATCATCTCATATGATCTGTAATAAAACAAAGTTAGCAATATAGTGTATAAATATTCGTGAAGCCAAGCTAATGAAATGAAAACAAAATACGAACCTTCCAATCTTCAGAGTTCAGTGTCAATCCTATTTTGAACCTATTTAAGGCATCGAAAAATCTGTCGATTCTTTCAAAAAATAAGGCTGTCTCCTCAAAATCTTTCAAATCGTCGAAATATTTACAGTATTTTTTTTAACCGTTAGCCATAGACTTGCTTTAAATCTGAAATAAAATAAATGAAGTGTCATTTATTCTATTTAAATTTTATAGAATACATAATTCAATAAAATTACCTGCAGAGCTAAATACATTCTCATTTTCAAAAGAGAATGCGGATTTAAATGATCTGGAGTGATCATCGGATAGATCTTTAAATATCCAATCCGTTGCTCATCGTGTTTATGAACTAGCCAAAAATGATGCCACTGTACATCAGGTTTGTCTTGACAAATCTGAAATTTGAAATATCAAATTTACAAAAGTTATAGTTCCTGTTGTTAAAGAAAATAATTATTTTAAGCCTTGAGTTTCCCTTCATTGAACGGTCACTTCCGAACTGTTTTTATGAGGTGGCTAGTGTCGGAGAATGTGAAGACTTTTCCGTCATTGACAGTTGGGTGGACAAAAGAATTCTTGAAATTTTCAAGCTTTCCACTGCAACCAACTTCTGTACAAAATTTCCGATTTGGACTAGCAGTATCGGTGACAATACCAGGTACACTTGCACCTGTACATAATTACATAATAACGTAGATGTGTAACATCAAGTTTGATTGACAATGTGATAGCTTTGCGGATTTAATGATAAATTTACGAGCTCTAAACGAAATTTCACCTGCATTTTCAAGCATAATAATTGATTCTAATAGAAGGAGTAATAATTTAATTCAATCAGTTGGCCTTTTGAGGCAAACACAGTTACTGGCACAGAACAGTCACCTGCCAAAAACTGACACGTAAAAATAAGACCATGATCTGCTTCTTGACTTATGTCAGCAGTTTAACTTTTGCCATCTCCGAAATCTTGAAGTCCGTTGTAAGACATCGTTTTTACGTCTAACATTAATCCCTTACGAGTTCCTATCTCATCAGCAAGAAGTAGTACCTGTCTTCCAATTTCAGGTTTCGATTCAAAATATTCCTAAAGTGCTTCAAAATAATCAGGATCGAATTCACAAGTAGCTTTTATCATAGACAAATACCTACAAAAATATATTTCAAAATACAATATTCGTTTTCAGCACGATCAAGTTTAAAAAATTGAAAAGTATAATGAAAAATGAAAGTGAAAACTGAAAAGTTCTATTTTTATGCTGAGAGGCTTCCAAGATTTCATTTATTACAAGCTACTCGTTTGATAGTATACTTTTTTCATGAAGAATTTGAGTTAGAGGTTTTCTCTCCATTTGGGACATAGCTTGTTCCGCTTTTCTAAACTTAGTCTTATAAACATTTTCACGAGACCTAGCTAGAGACAAAGATCTTTTCAAAGCTTCACTTCGTTTCTAAAGTATTCTTGCATTAGCTCGTTCAATCGATTTAAGGCTAGAAAGGTCAATACATTGTTTCTTGCTCTTCTGAAATCGTATTCTTTTCTGTGAAAAAGTCTTTCTGCCTCTTGAGCAGTAAGCACAGAAGTATTCCTTCAAATTATTCTCAAGTTAGAGCATCGAACACACTATGTGGCGGTGTGTGTCTTCGTTACAAGGATCTATCACAGAAGAATCTATTGGACCACTTTCTTCAGGAATTTGGCATCCTTTGCAGACAACATGTTCATCTATAACTTTTAAGATATTTTCCACGTCTTCACTGTTAAAATTTTTCTTTTTAAAACAAATTTTTCCAGGTCTATCATCCTTCCAGAAATATTAACTTGTACTGTGAGATCTTGTATCAAAATTACTGATTTCGTGCAGATGTTTTTAATTTTATCGCCCTGAACTTTTAGCCCAATCTGTTGACTAAATTGTACATTTTGATATCCTAAACAAACATTATGTCTAGATCAAGAAATTAGAAAAGAACTCGATTTCTAAACTCATTTTGATGACGTTATCATCACAAAACGAAGTGCTAGGTGTATGAAAGGCAAAGGACTGATTTTCGAAATTTTTGATGGAGCCTAAAGGTTGCACGTAACCTGGATCTTTCTCCACTTCTATCATACGTCGTTTTTCAACCGTTTCATTTTTGACACGTGAAGCTAATTTTCTTTTTAGTGATGATTTGTGTATAGGAAGAATGGGCTTGGAAACATATTTTGGCCACCCAGGAAGTTGAGATGGAAGGTCACCTCTCTTCAGCCTTGGTTCCTTATATTTGCTCTATACAAAAGAAATGTTCAAAAAGTTTTTAGTAAAGACCTAAACTTGTTACACTTCACAAAAATTGTGTTTAAATGAGTGAAACTAACAGCTAATGATTTCTAATGAAGTATAAATATAAATTGCATATTAAAATTATCGAATGATTAATTAATTAAAATAATGGTTGAATTTAAACAACAAAAGATAACCAAGGTATAGTTGCTATTGAATTTTTTATATTTCCCCGAAGAATTTTTTGAAATAAAGATATCGTTTCAGTTTGAGAGAAGATTTTTGATACTTTACATGAAAATATATAGTTTTTATTGAAATACAATGACGCCTGAAACCAAGACTTAGGATACTAAGGGGCCCAAGTGGGGACGCATAACAATTTTTTGAGGCTCTTCAAGTGGGGTAACAGCTAGAGAGATTGATCAGCAACCTGGGTCGGAGCATTGCTTCGGAACGAATGTGTCATTTAAATAAATAACACCAGAATTCTCGATCAATCCAAAATATCTTCACCTTACACCTGCATACCTATCTACCCTATAC
Organism: Andricus grossulariae; assembly: GCA_011634705.1. Classification (NCBI taxonomy): domain Eukaryota; kingdom Metazoa; phylum Arthropoda; class Insecta; order Hymenoptera; family Cynipidae; genus Andricus; species Andricus grossulariae. The sequence continues at coordinate 2,183 of JAABKJ010008272.1, read as the reverse complement.
CTATATACTCATCCACAGACTACTACTTTCAAACCGAGCAATTCACGCCTACCCCGAAAGGGAAATGGCCTAATGGTATAATAATAATAATGATTTCTATTCTTGCCTTGTAAACATAGGCTAGAAAGACTCCCAGCGCCATCTGCACTCACCGCTTCACTTGACCGTACTAGTGAACAAACGTCGTTGCAGGGGGCTGGTTATTATTAGTACAATTCACATTTTGATAGGACGCGTCCTTTTTTCTTATCCGTGAAAAACTGCATTAAAAATACAAAAATTGAATTTCTAGACAAACGACACAAGATACGAAAAAAATGTAAAATTTTTTTACCCAAACAAGAATTCAAAATTTGTTATCGATTTTTTTTTATATGATGCTTACTTTTTTAAATTATAGAAACAATTGAAGCAGTGAAAATACGTCTGTTTTAATACCAATGCATATGATGAATTGCAATAATATACATTTATTGAAATTATATAAAATTCGCAGGGTAGCTAATGATGAAATTTAAGGCAGAATAAGGAAGAAAGACTGAAGTAATCATGATAAATAAAATTTGTACCTTATTTTGCAATATATAAATAAGCAATCCCAGGCCGAGGTACAGGAATAAATTTTATATAAATTTGATACAATATCGTTGCAAAATGTAGAATCGTTCGCATTTTTGAGAAAATCGAGTGCGAAGTACGAGATATGTGATGAGAATGTGTTCGTTAAAGCCGAAGGAGCTTCAACAAAAGAGAGATTTCTTAGATTCTCATCAGAGAAGAAGGTATTAGATTTGCGTAAAATTTGACTCCCTCCGTTTTTCTCAAATATCCACGTTTTAAAACATTCTGAACCCCCCAAAAAAACAGGTTTTCGCGAATGTTTTTCACTGCCTGTGTGTATGTACGTGGGTGAGTATATATATATATATATATGTGTGTGTGTGTGTGTGTGTGTGTGTATGTCGATTTTTATCCTATTAGCACGATACCTTCCGAAGGAATTGACAGATTAGATTGGGCTTTTGTATATTCTTTGATTGTCCTGAAATAAAGGTCAAGTACGTTAGCCAGCCATTTTGGATGAAAATCCAAAAAGTGAGCGCTTTTTCAAAATTTTTTAGACTACTTTTCTCTTCAAATTCATAAATTCTATGTTCGGATGCTTTCAGTACTTAACAAGTATACAATTTATCTTGATGAATTTTTCTTAATAAATCAAAATTACTGGAGTTAAAGCATTTACAATATTTCAAAAAACAAACGAAAATGAAAATTTCAAGCCAAACGACGCACGATATGAAAAAAAGTCAGGAGCAGAACAATTTTCATTTTTGTGTACCCTACACTACTGTTGTGAGACTTTTTTAAACTTTTCCGAAAAATCGAAAACTCAAATTTTTATCCTACAAAAAAATAATAAAAATAAAAAAGTCCATTCTGTGGTCAACCTATGCAAGATTCGGAAAAAGATCTACTTACAAAAATTGTGCACTCAAAAAAGGTCTACAAATTTGTTATGAATCACTTTTTGATCGGACGCGTAGTTTTTGTTTCATTTGTAAAAAACTGATTTAAGAATAAAGTAAATTAAATTTTTGGACAAACGACACAAACCATGAAAAAAATTAATACACAAAAGTTGTTTACCCAGAAAGAGCTACAAATTTTTTAATTATCATTTTTTTATAAGATTCGTTATTTTTGTTCTAGTCGCGAAAAATAACATTAACAATGAAAAACATTTTTGGAAAAACGACGCAAGGCATGGAAGAAGATGAATAGACAAAAGTTGATCATACAATGTAGAAAGTTTCGCATTTTGGACAAAATGGACTTCCAAGCACGAGGTACGCGATGAGAATGTATTCGCTAAGGCCGAAGGAGCTTTAACAAAAGAGAACTCACAATCACTAAATTACAGTTGTCGACGATGTGACCTTTAATTTTGAAAGGCCTATGCAAAAATGTGGGGGAATACAAAGACCGTGAGCGTAGCGCAAAGTAAATACAGTATCGAGTGCCCTAGGCGTGCCCTAGGCGCTCTCAAACATGCGAGCAGATTTTTGTGTGCGGATTTGAACAAGTTTCTGGGCGTTATTCATGAAGGTTCACCAAAAAGATTTGCGATGCATTTTTTGACCACCATAATATACATACATACATACATACATACATATATATAT
>JAABKJ010008271.1:0-11490 GCA_011634705.1 Andricus grossulariae | reverse complement strand
ATATTTTGTGAATATTGATTATTAATTTTTAAAGTTGTGAAAAAAATCTCTCTAGCTCCGCTGGGATTTGAACACCACATCACATTAACATCATATTATTTAAATTATTCACTGGTCAAAAAACTATAACATCAAATAATAAAGGGATTATTTTTCTAATAAAAATGATAAATTTTGAACCAAGAATGAAATAGTTAAATTTTTTATATAAAAAAACAAACAAATTTTTGACCAAAAACGAAACGGTTTTCAACAAAATAGACGAATTTTCTACCAGATTGTTGAATGTTCAAGATGAAAATACGAATTGAAAAAAAAAGAGGTGAATTTTCAATTAAAAAGTTCTTTTCCAATTAAAACAGTTTAATTTCTAAACAGACAGTTGTATTTCTAACAAAAAAGATGAAATTTGTACAAAAATAAATGAATTTTCATACGAAAAAGTCGAACGTTCAACAAAATAGTCAAATTGTTAATCAAATTTTTTGTAGTCAAGATAGAAAATATATTTTAATCAAGTTGTTGAATTTTTAAGCTAAACGCGAATTTTGAACAAACTGTTGAATTTTTATCGAAAAATGATGACTTTATTAACAAAATATGTTATGTAAGAAATGACTTTGACCTCTCTATACCATGTAAGACAGCACGGAAACATCCTTGACCCTCCCTCCACCCAAAATACTTTACGTAATTAATGCACGGCCGCGTACATTCAGTTTTTAGTGGTCTTTTAATTTTAGAATGAAAAAAGTCTGCCTTTTTGGATCAACGAAATAGGTATGTCAGTAATGAGCCAATATTAAATTGTTTGCAGCAGGTGAATTCGAAGAATGATCCGGAAGCTCAGCGTCCGAAGAAGGACCTGGCTGGTCATTATTTGATCTTGCAGCATCACGCTCTCCGGCCCAGCGCGATGACGACAGTGTGTCTGTTCATCACTGCAATCCTCGTGATGAGCATCGGGATTATCGGCGGAGTTTACATCTACAGGCAGTATGGAAGAGCCCAGATGCACAGGCTTCGTACCGGATGGTACAGCATCCCTTACGATGGATCCAGCAACAAGGCTCAATACACCAGAGATGAAATTCATCAGGGACTTCTTGCCGACTCTGATCTCTTCAAAAGTCTCTCAAGGGCGACCGAGCAAGAAGCGATGGATCTGGAACAATCCCTGCACAACAAGATGAAGAGCTTCTTCAAGGAACGGTTCGAAATTGACCTGGAAAATGAAAACTACGAGAAGATCGACGTTCCCGATTTCAGTGAAGGTCGCCAGGGTCGTTTTATTCACGATTTCAACATCGTGCGTTCTTTTTCTTTTTTTATCTCAACCTAGAAAAGTATATCAATAATACATAATCAGGGTTGCGTTTTGACCGGGAATTTACTTCTGATCGCAGAAAAATTCAACTTTTCATTATTTTAATCATTTTGGTTCATTTAGAAAAGTCATTTCTACTTTATCTACAATCGTAGATTTTTCAGATTATCCCAGTTTACTCTAATTGATGATATTTCAAACATACAAAAACAATCATTTTGTCAATTTTTTCAAATAATGGATTCATCACGTTTTATTCGCTTACTCCTCATTTATCCTGACTTCGAACAGGGAATTTTAGAAAATAGTTATCGTTCTTATTCTAAGACAGGGAGTTTCCGTAAAGAAATATAATTTCACTTGGAACAGTGAATTTCTTAAAAGAATTATAATTCGAATTTAGGAGAAAGGAATTTAAAAGAACCCCTCTTCCAAGTCACAATTCGTCACAATTTGAAAGTTCCCTCTTCCAAATTTTAGGTAAAGAAAGTACTTCAAGTAGTTCTTAGATTAGAGGTAGTATTTCAAAGAAGAAATATTGATGTATTGTAATAAAACATGTTTTACATTGCTCGTTGCGAAGTCATCTTTCTTTAGTTAAAAATTCAACTACTTGGTTAAAAATTAAACTCTTTTTGTGAAATTTTTTTTTTTTTCTTCTGAAGATTCATCATTTTAATTGAAAGTTCATCTCTGGTTGAAAATGTAACTACTTTGTCGAAAATCAATTTTTTAACTAAAAATTTAACTATCCCAGTAGAAAATTGAACTATTTTGCTGAAAATCCCTTTCTTTGTTTGTTAAGAATTAGATTTTTAACCAAAAATTTAACCATTATATTTTTGGTTGAAAATGTATCTTTTTTTGGATTAAAATTCAACTATTTAGTTAAAAATTGATGTTTTTTTAGAAATTAAACTAGTGGTTTGAAAGTTGATGTACTTTGTGAAAAATTCGCCTTTTTTTAGGCAATTAATTTTTTTTGATTGAAAATGCATCAATTGGATTGAAAATTAATTCCTTCAACTGAAAATTTGAATGTCCATTTTTGGTTGAAAGTTAATCTTTTCTTGTTCAAAATTCAACAATTTGGATGAAAATCAGTATTTTTTCATTGAAAATTCAACTGTTTCCTTGAAAATACACATATTTGGTTAAAAATCATTTTTTTTTGTAGAAAATTATCTTTTTCGTTGCCAGTTAATCTACATACAATACATGTTTAAAAAATTCTCCTTTTCGGTTAAAAATTCAAGTATTCCAATTAAATATTTATAATTTCAATTGAAAATTCATCTTTTGGGTTGAAAATAAAATGACTTGGTTGATAGTAAAATTATTTTGTTGAAAATTAATTTTTTTGGTTCAAGATTCATCATTTTAATTAAAAATTCATTTCTTTGGTTGAAATATGAGCTACTTGATTGAAAACTTCTTTTTTCTTTGGATGAAAAGGAATTTTTTGCCGAAAATTTACCTATTTTCTTGAAATTTTGTTTCTTTTTTAGTTGAAAATTATTTTGTTATTCAAACTGAAAATGTAACTATTATTCAAGTTAAATATTCCATTATTTTAGTTAACTGTTTGGTTGAACATTCATTTTTTGACTAAAAATTTAATTATTTAATTTTTGGTTGAAAATTTATCTCTTTGGTCAAAAATTCAACTCTTCTAGTTAAAGATTCATTATTTAAGTTTAAAGTTCATCATTCTCGTTTAAAGTTCAACTATTCCAGTTAAATATTTACAATTTTAGTTGAAAATTCATCACTTTATTTGAAAATGTAAGTATTTTTTTGAAAGTTAGTTTTTTTGTGTAAAGTAATTTTTTTAACTGAAAATTTAACTCATTCCAATTAAATATTCCATAGTTTTAGTTGAAAATTCTTCTGTTTGGTTGAAAATTAATTTTTTCAACTTAGAATTTAATTATTTAAGTTCTGATTGACAATTTATCTTTTTTAGTAAAAATTACTTTTTTATTGTTGAAAATTCAACTATTTCAGCTCAAGATTAATTGTTTCAGTTGAAAACTCGTCTTGTTGGTTTAAGATTCAACCATTCCAGTTGAAAATTCATCAGTTGGGTTGCAAATTGAACTATTTTCTTAATAATCTGTTTTTTGTTGTTGTTGAAAATGAAGTTTTTCAACTAAAAGATTAACTATTCCATTTTTTGTTGGGAATTGATATTTTTAGTGGAAAATTTAAGTATTTATTTCAAAATTAATTTATTTTGCAATGTTTTACTCTGTTGTGTTAAAGGATGTTTATAATGAACGTGATGAATTAAAATAAATGTTTGTGTTTAGCGGGAAATATGAATATGTTACTTGTAGTTGACCGGGAATTTGAAATCGTCCGCCGAATCGCCACCCTGATATTCTTGGACTAGTGTATTAATTTTAATATTAAAATTTGGCTATGTTTCAGAACAAGACTGGAATTATTGATATCGATGGAAGATGTTGCTTCGTTATGCCTTTGAATCGCCAGCGGGTTTTGCCTCCTCGCAACATGTACGACCTTCTCAGCAAAATGTACAATGGTAATAATTTATTACACTTTAAACATTTTTGGGAGTTTTCCCTATCCTTCAGGGAAAATGTTTTTCCCGAAATGTTAAGGTTATTAGCTTGCCGAACATTTACGAGAAAATCTCCGACAAATTTCTTACAGTGTATATTTTGACACTCATCATTCATCATATTTATGTTATTAAGTACCCACGAGGTCTGTCAAAAGCTCTTAGATTGGTTCTATGACTCATCTAAAGGTGGAGTTCGAGTGCAGCCAATAAGCCCGGCTGAGAAACTAAGAATTTATTTGTTTTTTGCATCGAATAAGCAGGGCTGTGACGTCGGACAAGTTCAAATAACTTTGAATCCTCCATATTTCTGATTCGTTGATTTCACAATAACCTAAAGGCCAAATAGTTAATTAGGCATTCTACATTAAAGTTCCAGGCCAAGATTCAGGGATTTTGAGAAAAGTAGCAAATCAGGGAATTTCTCTAAGAAGTAACTGAACAAAATAATCAGGGCTGCTACACAGTCACTATTAGTCACTTTTTTCTCAAAACACTTACATATTAGTTACTTTTTCAAATGAAAAAAAAAATCACATTAGTCTCCTTTCTTTCAACAAAAATAACTCTTGGGTTAATCACTGTTCAGTTCAGCTCTATACCTATTTCTGAATTGTCTTGAATTGTTTTGAAATATTTCAGGGAATTTTTAAAGATTCCGAGAAATTTGTAAGAGATTTCAATAATTTGAAGTGATTTTCAAGATCTTTTAATTTTTAATATTTTAAATATTTTAGTGGATTTTAGTGGATTTTAAAGAATTTACTTACAAGTGGTGAAGTATTTCGTAGGATTTCAAAGGATTGGAAATGTTTTAGAAAATCTTAAAAGATTACAAGAAATTTTTGATTGATTTTAATCATTTGAAGGGATTTGAAAGAGTTTGAAATATTTTAGGGTAAATAATTTCCTAGAATTGCAGAAGATATGGAACGATTTTACAGGACCTATAAGGTTTTAAGATTTTTTTAAAGATTTCGCGGGATTTTATAAGGTTTTCGAAGATTTCAATGATTGTAAGGTTTTTTGAAACCTCTCAAGGTATTTTAATACATTTTCCAGGATTTCAGGAAATATCAACAGATTGCATAGAATTTCACGGGATTTAATAATATTTTAATGGATTTTGAAGAATTTATTCAAGAAAAGTCAGCTATTTCGTAGGGTTTCAAAGATGTGAACTTTTTTTTTAGGAATTCACCCTAAATTCTTATTAATTTATACTGAATTCTTTGGAATCCTTTTAAATTTTTTTAATTACCTCGAATTTTTGTTAATTTACTCAATTCTACGTAATTCAATGGATTTTTTTTAATTTTTAAAAGTTTTTATTTTATTGATCCTAAGGATCAATTGTTGAAATGGTCAAAGGATTTATAATATTTTAAGGTATTGTTTCAAATACCAAGGCATTTTCAAGAGCTTTAAACAATTTTTAAGTATTTCAAAAGATTCTAAGGGATTTGAAATATTTTAGAATACTTTAAAAGATTACAAAGAAATTTTTAATTGTTTTCAGTAATTTAATATGATTTCAAAGGATTTGAAATGTTTGAGGGTATTGTCAAAGATTCCCAGACATTTTTAAAGGCTTTAAAATGTTTAAAGGGATTTCGAAAGATATCAAAGGATTTGTAATATCTTAGGTTTTAAAACATTCCCAAATTTTTTTTATTTATTTCACTGGTTTGAAGGAATTTCAAAGACTTTGAAATATTTTAGAATATTTTAAAAGATTCCAAGGCATTTTTCAAGACACTTAAACAATTTCAGGGGATTTCCATGAGTTCTAATAATTTTAAGGGATTTTAATATTGTAATGGATTTCAAAGAATTTATTCACACGATATGAGGAATTTCGTAGGGTTTCAAATATTGTTTGCAAGTCATCTGGAATTCGCCCTAAACTTTTATTAATTTATCCTGCATTCTTTTGAATTCGTCTAAATTCACTAAATTTTACTCAATCCAATGGATTTTTAAAAAGTTTTTCTTTAATTCATCTTTAAATCTTTTAAACTCACCTTAAATTCTTTGGCATTTCATCAAATTCTTTTGAATGCCCTTTTAATTTTTCTAAACTCATTTCAATCAAACTTATTCAATTCGATTCATTTTTTCATATTTTTGAACTATTTTAATTCACTTAATTTTGGTTTTTTAATTCAATTTGATTTTTTATGAATTTCAACTAATTCCTCTCGTTTCCCTTAAATTCACTCAAATTGTACTGAAATAAATGGTTTTGTCGATTTAAACAAATTTTCCAAATCATTTGAATTCCTTTAAATTGGTTTGTAGTCATTATTCACTTTTTTATTATAAATTAATAGGGTTTCAAAGATTTGAAATTATTTTTTGGAATTCATCTTGAATTCTTATTAATTTACCCTGAATTCTTTTAAATTCTTTTGAATTTGTTTAATTCTCTCAAGTTCTTCTAAGTTTACTCAATTCTATTTAATTCAATGAATTATTTTTTTGAGTGTTTAAAAGTTTTTATTTAATTGAACCTGAAGTCTTTTAACCTTACCTTGAATTCTTAGACATTTTATAAAATTCTTTTCAATTCCTAAAAAGTTTTCTAAGTTCATTTCAAAGTTACTGAATTCAATGAAGTTTTTTCATATTTTTAAATTGTTTTCAATTAATTTGAATTTTTTCAATTTACCTTGAATTGTTTATGAATTTAATTGAATGTTTCTCGTTTACCTCAAATTCCTCTAAATGTATTCCAATTTTACGGAAATCAATGAAATTTTCTGGATTACAAAAAATTTCCAATTCATTTGGATTCTTTTGAAATTTTATGAATTTATCCTGGATGTATTACCGTTTGAGCGTCACGAGTGTACATGTGCAGAAGAAGGGTACATTGAAGCGTATCAGATATTTGCGTCAATAGTCAATTAAGCTTGTGTAACCAGAACCAGTCTGAGAACTTTTGGATCAGACCTCCTGAGACGGGACAATATTTATCAAATAATGCTTGAAATTTGAATAGGCTACTATGAAGTGAACACAGAAGTTGTTCGTGAGACGATGAGGGTTCAAACTCCTGCCATCACCGATCTTTCAACCGTCGGTACTTATATTGCTCGAGAGTGCCAAAACTTGCCAACATACATGCTAGAGAAAGTCAATACCAATGGTAAATATAATACTCTAAATTCATTTATCTGGGACTAGTTGGTCCCTTCCCTTGTTCCTCTGAACAAGTGTTTTATTTATTTTTTTTTTTTTTTCTAAAAACGTTTTCTAATTTTTCTAGGAATTACAAAGCGCAGTGTATCGGAGGGTCGCGTCTTCCGTCAATTCGCAGGCGAAACGATCCTCGAGTTGAATATCGTTTACTGAGGAGGACGAAACCTCGAGAATACAAAGTCATCACTTTAAGCATTATTAGAATAGTAAAAAACTAGGGTTTGCTGTTTCACGATGTTCGGAAAACATATCACGATCGTGTGGTATGAGTGGATGTAATATCTAGAATAATTCCAATCTTGTCTATCAATTTTTTAAATCATTTTACTCAGGAGAAATGAGCAGAGTAATTGTTCCACATCTCGCCATTCCTTTGATACTCGCCCAAGATTTTAATATATAATCATCTTTAGAGTTTTTCCCTTTTATAAGATTTAAGTTGTAATTTTAATGGACTGAAAAATGAGTAGTATCAAATACGTAATTTTTAGTTCTCCTTGGTTCAAATATACATATATGTAATTAGGTATAAATAATTTAGCGATATTGAAAGTCACTGATGCGATACTACATAAAGGTTTGCCCAGTATCCCTGTATAAAACAAAATTGGCCAATGGAAATCAATTGATTTGAATAGGACATTATGAAATGTAAAACTGCAGTTGGCTACTTTGGAACTTTATCTTTAAACTATCTCCAAAAGTATACAACTTTAGCGGTTCGTAGAGTACTGTAGCTATTCGGGCAAAATTTCTTGGTTCAATAGACGCAATGAATGCTCAATTATCAATTCAGAAACCTAGATAATTCAAAGAACTTGCAATAAACTGCGATTGACAAATTCCAAACTACCGTCAATGAAAAACAGTTGAAAGCAATTCAACGGTAACACTCTGAATTAGCTTTTAACAGGATGTCACGTTCAACGTTTACAATCCGAATTGCACTCAATCGATTTCAATGGAATCTTTTTTACAGGGATAATAGGAGGCAGGATAGAAAACTCATAACTGCATGTTTGTACATCGATTTTTTCCGATAGGTTATCCCAACAAAGATATAATGATATACATAAATATATAAATGAATGTTACATACTTCCAAGATTTAATTTAGTTACTTAAAGAGAAGATGACATTTCATTTTTGGTTACTCGTTTTAATGAACTTGTGACAAATTGTAAATTCTTATGAGAAAAATAAAATGTGTAAAGGAAGATACTTGAGTTTCGAATTGATTTTAGTTCATTGCTTCAGGTTGGGCCTTCTGTCTTAACAAGTACAATTTCTTCACCCATTTTTCGAACCTTCCTTCTTGGTCTCCCATTATCTGAAAAATAATGTTTTACCATACGCATTAGAGAGAGTGATAGTTTCCCTACTGGAAAAGCCTACACAGTAAACTACATGGGCATCTGTGTGGAAACCCACATGGGATCCTTTATGAATTCCTGTCTCAAATTACGATCAAACAAGGATAGGTCGTGAGATGTGCGTCGCTGATTCGACTAGGACTTTACAGGGTGAAAATACGTAAATAATCTATTAGGTGTGTATTTTTCCTTTCGATCCAATGGGCCTTTGTTTCCAAGGTATCGAGATTTGAGTATTTGCGCTCGAGTGCCATTGGATCGAAAGAAAAAATACACACCTAATGGATTTTGGCGACGCACATCTCGCAACACCTCCATGCAACATAGGAATATAGGATGGGAATCGATATCGGTTCTTATTGTGAGTTTTTTAAAAGGTTCCTACATGGATGGGTTTGCAATTAAGATTTAAGGAATGCGTAGCAGTTTTCTATACAAATTACGTCTGCGCAGTATTTTTGAAGTGATAAATTCTTATGGCACGGTGCGAACTCGCAAAACTAGGTAAGGGTAAGGCTTCACGGGCAACGCTTCCTCTCCTCTATCTCTTCTTTGCTTCTCCCACTGACTGACTCTTTCAATCCCTCTCTATCTCTCCTTCACTTCTCTCCCTCTCATACAATGTGTTATCATATAATATGATGGAATATGAAACAGTATCATACAATATGATGCAATATGACACAGTATGATATAATATGATGCAATATAGTACATATGATAAAATATGATATAGTAGCATACAATATGATGCAATACGATGTAATATAATACATCGTAATACAATGTGATACAATATCATATATTATGATGCAATAAAATATGATATACAGCGTGCTGTATCAAATTTCACTATGATACACTATAATGATGCACTATAATACTATATGATACAATATCACATGCCATGATACAAAATAATACAATATGATGCAATACCATTCAATTTCATATACTATGATAGAATATGATACATTATCATAAAATATGATGCATACATCATATGAACTTATCACTTCTGCCTGGCATCCCACGACGACTCACGGTTTTTTTTTGTTTGATTCTAGAAGTGTCCAATATACACTAGACACCTTTAAAATATATTTCATACAAAAAAATTTATACTCCCATGTGGAAACCCACAAATATTTCCCATCCTATTTCAGATCGTAATTTGAGATATGAATTCGAAAAAGGATTCCACATGGATTTCCATGTAGTATGTAGGATTTTATTAGTAGGGTTGAGAAGAGCTTTCTTGAGGATTAAATGCATATTACAGATGCGTGAAATATGCTGTCTGACTGGATGATCGTCGTGATTGGTGGAACGTGAATCGTATCGGCAGTGATATCGATAACGATAGGTTTTGATTTTGATGATTCCTTATTTTGTGCCGTGGAGCTAAATTGTTTTGGGGCGAATCCCTCGCTGTTAATTTCCTCCAGAATAGATTCTTTGATGTTTGGTGCGATAGAAAAGTCGTCTGGAATAATGAATTGTCTCGTTTTATTCAGAAACAATTAGGTATCAATTGAAATAAAAAGTTAAAAATAACTCGTACCTTTCGGAATGGCCGGGACTTTTTCAACATTAACAATGGGTTTCGCAATGGACTGAGAACTACTAGATCTGCTGGTAGATTTTTCCCTCGAAATAGATCTCCTCTGCTTTCTGTGACTCGGCGCCGACTGTGATCTGGATCTTCGAGATTTTTGCTTACGTCTTTCTCTGTCCCTTGAATCGTCTCTCGAATACTTGTAACTTTTGGAAGATCTGTCCCTTTCTCTACTTCTCGATCGCGTGCGGTGTCGTCTTTTTGTTTTCGAATGTTTTACTGATTTCCGCTTGTAGGAGGAACTGCCGCTCGAGTCCGAACTGCTCGACCTAAATTAATTATATAGTAAATTATAGAAAATACACCAAATACGATAGTACCCTCCCCTTCTAATCCTTGGAACCGATCTCTAATTTATTAGATGATACATATATTTAATCTATAGCTTGATTTGCCTCAATTAATTTAATTCTACCATCATTTTTACATATACAATATTATCCAGTGCAACCAAATATTTATCCCAAATTAAATAGTTACTGCATCGGTTTTTGGTATGCCAATAATTGGTCTATGGTACCAAGAACTGGTGCTCTTACCCTACCTGATTTCAGAAAAAATGCGTGAAAAAGAAAACCAAAACAAACTTTTCTAGGTTAGGTTGCACCCAAATTAAAAACAAAAATGATTGCAAAGTTTTCGGCCTTCTTTTTACACTAAAAGTAGATGTTTCGGACATTTCGGCTAGATATATATATGTAAGATTCATCTTATACTTGAAAATAATAGCAATTTTTATAAAGAAATTAGTTTTAGACGTTTTTTTGAAAAACCTACCTTGTTCTTCCGTAATGTTTCCGCCTATGTTTACTACTCCGATCGGAATCAGATTCTGAGGAATATCTTGCCATTCTCTTTATTTATTATTGTTCTAACAAAAATAAACAAAATACCTTTGGTCAGAGGTCAGAGAAATAAATATGTAAGTTTTTTTTTATTCATCTGAACTTTGCCATACCACTTGCCATCCCTGGACACGTAGAGGCAGGGTTACGCGTAACTCGAACTTTTATACGTGTAATACGTATTTTACGTGTTATACGTAAAAATATAAAAAATGGCGGACTTGAAAGGTGGGAGGCGTTGGAGGGTGAGGGAAAACAGCATAATATAACCTCACTCATTCTGGAATGCATTAATTGCGAGATTAAATGAATTCTTTTTTATAAAATTAAAAAAATTAGTAAATCAAAAGGTCCCTCCACGAATGACCTCATTGAACCTGATAGAGTTTGTATGAGGATCTACAAGGTTCAAAGAGTTTCAATCTGACTGCCTGCTAGGAAAAAATTTGCCAGATAGAGTATCTGCTGGTTTCTAAGAGGAATTTACATATCTGTAACCAATCTGGAATTCCCATTGCAAAATGAAGTGGTTTCTG
>JAABKJ010008270.1:0-11490 GCA_011634705.1 Andricus grossulariae | reverse complement strand
AACTTGGATACATTCGGCTTATTCCCCGCACAAATCAGAATCTACGATTCGAATTTAGAAGATACGTTTTTCCTGCTGGTTATCCAATTAGATTGCGATCAAAAGGACATAAATATATTCCCGTACCAGACCAAGAACATATTGTTTTATCATTATCCGATGGTGAAATTTTTGCAATATTAGAATTAAGCGGGGTTCTTCGTGGAATATATTCGACAAATAAAGCTCGTACGAGAATTAAAATAAATATGATGAGCGGCGAAGTTGATAATTTGACTCCAGATGAAATACAACATTGTCCAGTAGGCGAACGTCACCCAATCTTCCCTCACAGTTTTATTAAAGCTTCAGCAAGTGAGGATTCACTACACATCAAATGGAATCCTAATATCGAGCGTAACCCTGGTTCTTCTTCTGACAAACAACATTCACCTGACCAAACTTCTCTTCAGCAGCCTCCTCTTCATGCTGAAACCAGGTCGCCTCCTGGGTGGCCGCCTACACCTAAAGTACTTGGATATAAATTAGGACAACTTGGATACATTCGGCTTATTCCCCGCACAAATCTGAACATGCGATTCGAATTTCGAAGATACGTTTTTCCTGCTGGTAAATCAATTAGGGTGCGAACAGGAGGGAGCTATATTTCCGTGCAAAGACAAGAACATATTGTATTATCAGCATCCAATGGTGACATTTTTGCAATATTAGAGTGTAGCGGAATCCTTCGTGCAATTCTTCGTACAGATAAATCGAGAATTAAAGTAAATATGATGAGTGGCGAAGATAATATTTTGACCCCAGAAGAAATGCGAGACTGTCCAGTGGGCGAATATCACCCAATCTTTCCCCAAAGTTTCATCAAAGCTTCAGCAGAAAACAATTCACTACAGTCTGAATGGAATCCTGATAGCGAACGTAACCCTGGCTCTTCTACTACTGACAGAGAACATTCGCCTGAACGGACTTCACTTCAGGAACCTCTTCATCGTGCCAGGTCCAGGTCCTCACCGGGAAGGCCTCTTTCTGTTCAAGTGCTTGGATCTACAATAGAACAACTTGGCTATCTTCGTCTCATTCCTTGCACAAACCAGAACCAGCGATTTGAATTTCGAAGATGCGTTTTTCCTGCCTATGCACCAATTCGAATGCAAATAGATCATACGAACTATGTGCTTGTGCCAAACCAAGAATATATTGGATTATCAACATCCAGTGCTAACGTTTTTGCGATATTGGATTATAGTGGGACTCTTCATGGAATATATAGGACAGATGAAGGTAATTCGCGAATAAAAATAAATATAACAAGCGGCGCAGTTGAGAGTTTGACTGCAGATGAAATAAGGTATTGTCCAGTGGGAAAAAATCACCCAATCTCCCCAAACAGTTTTATTAAAGCTTTTGCAAATGACAATTCACTAGAGTCAGAATGGAATCCCAATGGCGAAGGCTATCCTGATTTTTCTTCTTGTGCCAGACAAAATGCACCTGCCCGGACTTCTCCTCAGTAGCCTCCCTTTCATGCCAGGTCCAGTTTTCCTCCGGGCAGGACGCTTTCTCATGGAGTACTAGGATATGCACTTGGACAATTGAAATATATTCGGCTTATTAACGAGCCAAATGAGAACCGGAAATTCAAGTTTCGAAAATAATATTTTCCCACCGATGAAGAAATTCGATTGCTTGTAGGAAATGGTAAATTTGTATCACGCCAAACAAAGAACATAATAGGTTATCAACATCCAATGGTGGCGTTCTTGCAATACTGAAGTATACTGGGATTCTTTGTGACATATATAAGAAAGATAGAAATCATTTGAGGATGAAAATAAATATAATAACCGGTGATGTTAAGAATATGACATTAGATGAAATAAAGAAATGTCATGTAGGCCCAATCTTCCTACACCTTTTTATAAAAGTTTTTGCACATTGCGATTCACTGCAGACTGTATATAATTCAATGAATGAAAGAATTGTAAAATAAATCATAATAATCCTTGTGGTCCGAATTCGGTTTGAAGTTGAATTAAAACATTGAAGAATCTTTGTATCTTTTTCTTCGTATTTTCATTTAGATTGCTATTTTTGAAAATGTTATGTTAGTGCAAATAATGACCTTGCACGTAAGAGAACAGGATTTTCAATATTAAAAACCTATGACAGGGCTCTAATTATCATAATGTACCGGCCGTACAAGCTGTCAAATTAATTTTATTGTTGTGTTCAATTTGGTGGGAACTTGATTACCATCTTATTACTTCAAGATGTTTCCTTTTTCAGCTGCCCTGTTACCGTCGAATCTCAATAATAAAAAGTGTTTTCTTTCGAATAACTTACGCACTGATTCTAGTTCTGATTCTAATGTATTTAGATTTAAGGATGTAACTTGTCAGGTTCACACCTTTCCCTGGACCGTTGCACTTGGTTCACAACTGCACTAGGACCGATTTTTATTTCTATTCTATTTCAGTAAGCTGATTCGTAAAATCTAAGCATCCCTGTCACGTGAATCGTTCTCAGACGCGCTTATCAGTTTATGTCATGGCCTTGTGTCGTCCTACTAGACTCTCCTGACATTTCATCATTATTTCTTGTCTTAAATCCTTCGAGGGCTTTTCAATTCTACCATAACAGAGACTGATCTAGATATTACCACTCCAGAGAATAGAGGTAAAGGTGTCTAGCAAGTCCTTTGAATTTGCCATATAGCATGTTTTCTGTTCATCTTTTTCTAGAGGGAGGCTAAGGTTCTATAGACCAGCAATTATGACCTCCTAGTCAATTTTATCGAAATGTATCTTTTTTACAACTATATAGTTTTTTTTTATCCACCGTTATGGGTGACCAGGACTTGTCCCTTCTGATTTCGGCTTTCCCAGAGGTCTTGTAGATCAAGGAGCTCGGTAGCCACCAGGAGCTTGGCAATCGAATTTGTAGATCAATGGCTCTTTCCATTGACGGCTTATGTTAGAATCTTCAGTTTTATGTAAGCAGATTTCCGAGGATCCTTCTTTTTCGTTCTGTGGTGTAGGTAGACCTATATAGGGTACCTCAAGGTTCATTTTTCAAGTTGTTGTGACCTATTTGAGAGAATTAATTTCTCCGGTAACGCTCGTGAAACGCACGCTATTTTGTCGCTTAGTTGCTACGACCTTTATACAGTCTAAGTTTTTATGGACCTCTGGTTAACATGGTTTAATCAAGTCGCCGGCCTCCTGCTGTGTTTTTAGATGTTCTTTGAAAGCCTTTATGATGCTGCTCACTTTGAGCTGAAATCCGTCATCAAGAATTCTCCGCAGGGATCTTGCTTTTTCAATTTTTCTGAAAGTATATCATTTTTACCTTCAGAGACATGTGAGCAAGGCATCTGAATAACGGAATCAATACCTTCAGTAATCGGGAACTAGGAGTGGTGCTCTGCAAGGGATAAGTTAAACTTGTTTATTGACTTTTCTAAATCCTTCAGATTGAATCCGTGAATCATGAATTCAGATTTCATAATAGATAATCTGATGGGGGAATCTGTCTGATTCAAAACGTCATTTTTATGAACAAAATTCGTGATGAAGGATCTGGAAGAAGTCGATGAAATAATGTTTTTCCTTAAAAATTACATGTCACCTGTAATGATTCTGAAGCCGATTTTAGTTATAAGAATTCGTTTTTGCTGGCAACAAGCTTTCGTGTCGTAGTTTCCTAGCCGTTTCCTTCCCGTTTATGCATTCAGAAGGTTACGCTGCTAATGAGAAACTTGGAATCTGTATTGATTTTAAGCTTTTGGAATTCTGCGCCTGTGGCCCTCTGTGCGGTCACCATGGCCACTTTGATTTCTGCCGCGTTGATTGTTTGGCGTCCTGCCACTGCTTGCGAGACTTTTAAGGGATGGTTTTTGCCAAACCATACGCCAATTTCAGCTCGGGAGTTGCCTTTCGAATCAGAAACCCTTGCCCGTTGATGTGTGCATCAACATAGGGATCTCATAAAGAAGGTATCCATGAAGGCTTTGGGGGTAAATGCGGGGGTGCACTTCTAGGTGGGCCATTGCCTTTAGAGGTCGATTTCGCAGGACCTACGTCTGGCAGGACGCTGTGAATCTTTCTAAAAACGGGGGCAACGGAATCTTTTGTGCGGTTTCTTGGTAGTTGGATTCACAGGTGGCTAGGGAAGAGTAGTCGGTTTCGTGTTACTATGTTTGAACTGGCTAGACCAGCTTTTCCCAAACTTTTTTCGCACTTTCTGGGGAGCATCAGGGTCGACAGCCCAATTTTTTCACAATACTGAAACCCAAGAGAGACACTAAACGCCTGTTGTTCGGGCGCGGTTGTTAGCGTTAGATCATGACAAAAACGTTCAAAAAGGATAGAAGAAAATCGGATAATAACTTCAAGAGTTATCGCACTTTTCTTACATTGAGAAGTCCCATTTATATAATCACAAGATTTGTAAATGTTTTCTTTATTAGTGCAGATATTAACCGATTTTCAAGAACTTGAAAAAATTTTTTTTTCAATTACATCATGAAATTCATTCTGATGATTAAAATTTAATTGAGTCTTGTCTTCAGCATTTCAGTTATTGTAATCTCATGACAATGAAAGGGTTATTCATGCTAGGTATACGAAAGTACCCGTCTGCTCGCAGTGAGAAGCCAGCCTCAGAGCCTGCCGAGCTACCAGGCCCGGGGTGGCATCCCCCTACCTGAGGTAGGGCACCCTACACGCGGTTATAATTTGGAAAACCCTGGGCTATACCTCACGATGGTCGGATTTTCCTGAACTGCCGCAAGGGGTTGTGAGTCCTTCCGTACGGTGGGGGGTGGTTTGCTCGGACTGGCTTCTAAGTACATCACCGTCGAATTGCTCATCGAGCACTGGATTTCGAGACAGGGCCTCGACCTAGCGATTCAATTTACCTATCTTGTATTTGAGAATAAAATCGTAGTTTTTCGATTTTATTCGCCACTGAGGAAGTCTGGTGCCCGGGTCCTCAACGTAGAGCATTCGATGAATGGACTGATGACCACAAGCTTATGTGAATTTCCTTCAGTAAAGGTAGGGCCGGAATTTCGCACTCCATATAGTACCGAAAGGCTTTCTTCTGATCATATGTAGCTTACTTCACAAGCGTCCATCGCATCTGAGTAATAGGCGATAGGCATGTCCATCTCTTCCTTTCCTTGTGATAGGATGCTTCTCACGGCGTACTCTGAGGCATTTGTTGTGAGTTTAAATTCTTTTTTGATATACGAATATTGAAGGAAAGGCTCTCGACAAAGGTAATTTTGGATTTCATGGAGACTTTAATGATGCTCTTTTTCCCATCTCCATTAAATATTTTTCTCGATGAGATCACTCAGAGGGTTAAATAACCTGGCGTAGTCTTGAATGAGTCGCCTATAATAACCAGATAGTCCTGAGAATTGACAGACGGCTCTCACCTTTCAGGGAGTTTGGAAATTTTGTATCGCTTCAGTATTTCTGTAATATTTGACCCTATAATCGATGACAACCCGGTATTATTTTTATCATGAGGCATGAGATTTCTTAATGATTATCATGAGTGGTGAATTATAGGGTGATTTTGATGGTCCGATGATTCCGATCTTGATTTGTTTTTCGACTGCTTGCCGTACAACTTCGGCCGAATCTTGAGCTCGCCGATATTTTAAATTATTAAATTTTTTACAAAATGGTTGCAGTTTAAACTCAGAATGATGGATTTTCACCAACAATGTAATTTCTATTTAGGAGAGATGAATTTTCAACCAACTATATACATCTTCAATTAAAAATATAAGTATTTATTCCAAAATGGAATAGTTACATTGTTAGTTCAAGAAATTAATTTAAAAAAAACGAATTTTCAACTGGTTCATTTCAACTTAAAAACACGAATTTTTAACGAAATAGTTGAATGATTCACAAAGATGATTATTCTTTTAAACAGTAGATTTAATTTTTTGCTAAAAACGACGAATTTTTAACAAAATACATAAATTTTGCATATAACAGTCTGATTTCTAATCCGACACTATGAATTTTCAATGAAAAGTGAATTTCCTAATAAGTTGAATTTTCAACAAATTGGTTGAAATAAAAAAAAAAAATTTCAACCAAGAATGGAATGGTTACATTTTCATGCAAAAACTTAAATTTAAACAAAAAAAAAAGAATTTTTTACCAGTTTAATTGTACCAACATAGGCAAATTTTTAACACCATAGTTTAATCGACAGCCAATGAAATGAATTTTTAGAAAAGATGAATAATTTTCTACCAAAAAGACAAAGTTTCAACAAAAAAGTTAATTTTTCACCAATTAGTAGCTTTTCAAACCATTAATTCAATATTTGAAAAAATTATTGAATTTTCAATTGAAACAGATAAGGTTTTGATAAAAAATGGAATAGTTATATTTTTAGTTTAAAAAATGAATTGAAAAAAAATTTTTTCTTCTAGTTGAATTAAACTAAAATGATGAAAATGATGAATTTGTAAGGAGAGAATATTAATTTTCTACCCAAAAAGACGAATTTCAAACAAAATACGTTAATTTTTTACTAAACACTTGTATTTTCCACCCAAAGGGAAATAGTTGAATTATTTACCAAATAGATCAAATTAAAAAAAAAGTTTTCAACCAAAAATGGAATAGTTAAATCCACAGCCAAAAAAATGTATTAAAAAAAAGAATATTAATTTTCAATTTAAAAAGACGTATTTTCTACAAAACAATTATATTTTCAACCTGATAATTAGAATTTTCAACAAAAAACTTAGTTTTCAAACCCAAATGATAAATTCTCAACGGAACCTATAATACCTAATATTTCAATGAAAAATATCTCAATTTAGAATTAATAAAAACAGCTGAATTGAAGCAGAGTAAATGAATTCTTAACAAAATAGATGAACCGTCAACAAAATACATGAATTCCCAACTAAATAGTTGAATTTGAGACAGAAAAGATGAATTCTTAGAGAAAAGTGAAATTGATGATATTTGAGCCAAAAAATATTTTAATTTAAACCAAAAACAGTTCGACACAGTAAAAAAATACTAATATCCAACAGAATTCCTCAAATTGAAACTAATGAGATGAATTTTCAATGAAAAAGATGAATTTTTAACTTGGAAGAATAATTTTCTACTAAAAAATATGCATTTATAATAGAATACATAAATTTTCGACTAATAAAGATTAATTTTTTACCAAATAGTTGAATTTTCAACCATAAATGTGATAGGTAAGATTTCAGTTGAAGAAAAGTTAATTTTCAACCAAAAAAGAATCAAATTTTCAACGAAATACTTAAATTTTCCTCCAAAGAGATTAATCTTCAACACAAAAAAGTGAATTTTTAATAAAGCAGTATAACTTTCAAACAAGTTGTTGAATTTCTGACCAAAAAAGATGAGTTTAAAAAACTAGTTCCATTTTCAGCAAGTTAATTAAATTTTCATTGAAATAGTCGAATTTTCATCCAAAACAAAATTTTAAAGAAAAATTGGGAATATGGAATATGGAAGCTCTTTTTGTAATAGATATCATTCACAGATCCTAATTTAAAATCATTTCCTTGTAATATTCTAAATATTTGTTATCCTAGGTCGAAGAAAAGACATTTTTTTTGCAAAACCTGTAAATTCCTGTACATTCTTGTAGTTGTGCTTTTTTATAAATTCTTGCAAAAATGTTAAACTACAATAAAATACAAAAATATACAAAAAAAAGTACAACATTTGTCTGAATAATATATAAATGTTGTAGTAGAGAGTGTGGCTAAGCCGAAAGTGAGACTAAGCCGACACTTGCTTTTTTAAAGAAAATATAAACCGTGTGATCATGGTTGTCTTAAAAATAAACGTATGCCCTGATACCCTCACTTTGTCGACAAAGTTTCGTGACATTCTGCATGATATAGCACATTACAGGATATCAAAAGTGTATTCATTTTTTTCATTTAGTTTATTTAATTATAGTTTTGCAAAAATGTGGAATTTTTTATTTTGAATAGTATTTTTCATGATATAAATGAAAAATATGTGATTTACCTCAAAATTGTTCTCATGAAAATAGTTGATCTTTTTGATCTGAACAATTTTGCTTCCGAACATTTTTCTCATATTCCGTAGTTTTGGTGGAAAATGGAATTTTTGACATTATAAGAAACACTTGGATGAAGTTCCGAATAGGTGAAGCCTCCGATTTCGTTAAAACCACGTATACTTACGTATTTTGATGCGCTAATTACGAAAATCATAGTGGAAATTGGCGACAGGGACGTCTTCATGGTAAAACCCATTAAAAACCCCATAAAAATTATGATTTTTTTATGTATCTCAGCGTTCGGCCACGCTTGTCCCCCTGTCTAATTTTAAGTGTGGAGGGCGGGGGTATGAATTGACTAGATAGTTACGAAAATACGTTCAATTACGCTCATTATCTTTTCCAGGTTTAAGTGGGGGCCATATATTAACTGCCAATTGATTTTTTTTGCATCGTATCTCCATTGGTTTCGGCTTGGTACCTAATCACGCTCTTCACCGCGGGAAGGTTGGAGTACTTTGGAGGGCTGAAGCCTAAATAAAATCTGACTAAAACGTGCATGCAGTGCTGAATATATTCAGTGACCAGGGTAACACATTTTAATATCAGCAATCAGTTGCTCAAACGGATCAGCGCTTCGTTTTTTATTCTGTGTCCGCCACGAAAATTCATACAGATGGTCTGCAAGGTTGATCTTGTACACTCCTCCTCATGAGAGAAATCGTCGCATCCAACAATCGGTGTGGATCTGTGCCCCTCCAGCGACATGTTTTTTTATCAACTCTAGTAGAGAAGCCTGATCTCTTTTATCATCGGGGCAGATTTCCAATCGATAATTATAGGAATGTCCTCTGTGGATCATTCCGAGGATCCACAATCCTTCCATTACTCGTCCTCTCTCGTATTCATCAATTTTTACTACTTCACCCACACCTCCGATATGACCTTGCTCTTGAAAGTTATTGTCAAGAGCAACCACACATACCTCTCTACAAAAAAAGGGGACATACCATCTCACATGCGGCAAGTCTCTCTGCGGCATCTCTCCTTCGTGGCATTTCTCTCATTGAAATCGATATTTTTGCAGCATCTCACATTGCACCCCTGTGACTGGGCAAAGAAATAATTCTGGTCAACCCCCTACCCCTTTTCAAACGTCTCGTGGGGGAGGGGGGGGCGAAGGCACCCCTGTGACGGGCCTTCCCTTTCCACTAGTGAGAGATGCCGCTAGGTAGAGATGCCGCAGTTGTGACATGCCACAGAGAGACTTGCCGCATGTGACATGATATAGACCCCAAAAAGAGAAGCGATCTGCAACAGTTTTCCGCAAAATCATCTGACCGTTTACAGTGCTGCTTTCGCGGATCGTTTGATCAAAATTAAAGTTTACAGTGAAACAGTATGAAATGAACATACACGACGCTGCAGATATGTGACAGTTTTCAAACCACGTATTTTCCGCAATGGTATGAGTGTGGCGATAAAAAACTTTTTTATGGCCTAAAAATCATCTTCAAGTCAATTTGCATGCCAAAATAATCATCTTTTATTTGTTCTTGGAGCAGAATCGTTCAGTCGAAATCAATTTTATTCCTCGCAACCACTGAAGTGTTTTTTCCCTATTCTGGATGATCATACATAAGATAAAAAGACTATATTAGCGATCCATCCTAATGATACCTGGTGAGAAAGAAAAAAGTGAAAAGACAATGCGTTATCCATTCGAAAAGACTCGAAAATAATAAATGCACACGAGAAACTCACGACTATGAGTACCATGAGCGCGGACGGTAAAGAAAGACCTGTTGCTTACTGCACTAAAATCTGTTATACTTCATCAGATGTATCACTAATATTCTTGGAAATTCTTGATCTGAAAAAAATGCATATAACAAAAAATGTGTATCTCGATGAAATCTACAACTTTTGTTCAGAAGATTTTGAGAAATTTTGCGTATTGGCTAAGAAAAACGCAAAAACCATGATTTTTATGTAGCTTTTGACTGGCTGCGAAAGTGCGTTTAGTCAATTCGTCTCTTTTTCGTAACTGGTCAGTAAATGCGTAGCCCCCCCCCCTCCACTTAAACCTGGAAAAGGAGACGAGCATAACTGAACGCATGTAGCCCCACCCCCTCAACTTAAGCCAGGAAAAGGAGACGAGCATAACTGAACGCATGTATTCCCCCCCACACTTAAACCTGAAAAAGTAGGCGACCGTAACTGAACGCATTTTCGTAACTAGTCAGTATATGCGTATCTTCCCTCCCCACTTAAACCTGGGAAAAGGGACGAGCATGACTGAACACATTTACGTAACTAGTCAGTAGATGCGTAGCCCCCCCCCCCTACTTAAAACTGGAAAAGGGGACAAGTGTGACCGAACGCATATCTGTAACTGGTTTCTTGTTTTTATTGTTTTTCCAACGCAATCCTCTTTTTCTCGGAAAGTGATGGTTTTAGGCGAAAAGTGTATGGTACAAAAAAGATGTATTTTTATGCTAGCTACAACTTTTGTTTGAAACATTTTTCAAAATTCTTCGTATTTACTGAGATAAACAAAAAATCATAATTTTGATGGGTTTTTTAAATGGTTTTTACCATGAAGACGTCCTTGTCGCCAATTTTCACGATGATTTTCGTAATCAGCGCATCAAAATACATAAGTATAAGTGGTTTCAACAAAATCGGAAGGTTCACCTATTCGGAACTGCACCCATTTTTTTTTTTTTTTTTTTTAAAGTACTTTTATGGCAACATAAAACAGTAGCCAATAACTATCATCTATCTTCAAGGAACTTTCGGTTAAAGTTGGTTAAGGCTCAGCGTGCAAAGTAACATATCTTCAATGGTAATATCTTTCACAAATTTGTGATAAATACTATATTTGCCGAAGCCTATTAATTTCAAAGCATTCGCGTGTGAAACTTTTTTCTATCCCCAATTAAAGTATATTTTGTTTGTTTTTGTTTAATGGTATTGCAACGTAATATTTGGCAGCGATTTTGTACCCTTTTATTCTACGAGAAAAGGCCAACATTTAATTTTTTAAATAATTTATTGGTAATTGTTATACGTCCATTATGTTCAGTGTCACGCATAATAAATTATAAACACTAAAGCTAAAGCTTTGTGAGGGTCCTAGACATTTCAGCCAATGACAGTGCTGTGAGTAAAACCAAGTGGCAGTGGAGTGGGGGAATAACATATATAGCAACTACTTTCGTGCGGTGCGTAGCTACTGCCCTCATCGTACTATCTTCCTCCACTCTTTCTCTATTGGGATCTGAAATCATGACGTCACAGCGCCACGTGACAGGCAATATGGAGGCACAACGGGGTCACTTTACCTCTAATACACGCGATGCGAAAGGTTTTTAATTTATTTTGAAATTATTTCGAAGAACTGGGAATCAGTATCTGCAAAAATGGTTAGAG
>JAABKJ010008269.1:0-11491 GCA_011634705.1 Andricus grossulariae | reverse complement strand
ATGATAATCTTGCAGGGCTTTCAAAGAGTAACGTTTTCTTTCTTGACCTTTTTCATATCGTGCGTTGTTTAGCTTAAAATGTTCATTTTCGTTTTTTTTTGTTTTTTCTTTCTTAAATGCTATAACTCTGAAAATTATAGCTTCATCTAAAAATTAATTAGGGTGAATCGTTCGAGTTCCCGAGTACTGCGAATAGCCGTACATAAAATTTCGTAATTTCGACAAAAATGGTTTCAAAAATTCTAAAAAACCTCCAACTTTTCGAATTTTCATCCAAAATAGCTGATTAAAAAACTCTATATTTCTTTTTGCTTTCTGAAAACCTCTGCGTGACATTTTTATCGAAGAAAGTTTCAGTTTGACTTTTCAACACGAATTTAAAAGAAGTAAATCTTTTAGCTAATAGTTGAATTTTCGAAACAAGAAGATGAATTTTCAAGAAAACAGTTGCATTTTGTAAAAAAAAATGTATTCTCTACTAAAACAGATAACTTTGAAAATAGAAAGACAAATTTTTGAAAAAATAGTTAAATTTTCATCCAAAAGACATTTTAGTTGATTTTTCAACACCAAAATATGAATTCTGAGCAATTAAATTTGCTACGAAGTAGTTGAATTTTTGACTAAGAAGGATGACTTTTTGACAAAATGTTTGAGTTTTCAAACAAATAATAAAATTCATAACTAAAAAGATAATCTTTAGGAAGAAACAACTGCAAAAAAAAGGAAATGTAAATAAAAATAGAAAGCAAATAAATTACTAACAAGAATATTATGTCAATGTTACAGGAAAACTTCATTTTAAATATTCACTAATTTTTCCCTAAACAATTTTTTATTTACCCTGATCATTAATAATAATTAAAGACCAGGATCTTAAACTTGTAAAATTATTAACCAAAAATATTTTATGAACGAAATGAAACAATTTTGCAAATTACAATTGAAAAATTTCAAATTTATTCTGCTTGACAGTAACTTAAAGTTATAGAAATTCTCTGACTTTCACATTTCCTGATTCAGCGATCAAGCCATCTCACTGTGAGCCAGGAACCACCAAAAGTGGCAAAAATTCGATTCTACCTCCTTATACCATGTTTCAGATCAATATATGAAATTTTGGTCGCCATATTGGATCCGCCGTTTTTTTTGTTGTGATTTTTGACGCCAAATTCGAAATCAGCCACCCCAAAACCCCCTTATATCAAGTCTTTGGCAAATATATAAATTTATGCAATTTAATTCAATTTTTCATTTTTACAATCTAACCATAATGATAAGATATTATTTTTATGTGAAAACTCTCTATCGCGGATTTGTTGCAACTTTTAAGGGAGCGAAAAGAAAGATCTAGTCTGACAACCAGATGTTTTTAATCATGATACAAAAAGTGAGAGCATTTTCAAAATTTTTAAGACCTTTCTTGGAGATTTAAAAATTCTTCGTAGGGAAATTCATCCCACTGACTTATTTGTATACAAAAAAAATTGTCAAAGTTATAGCATTTTCAAGATCCAAAGTAACGAAAGAAAATGAGTATTTGAAGCCAAACAACGCACGATATGAAAAAAGTCTAAATAGGAAAAAAGTTGATTTTTGAAAGCCCTAAAAGATTATCATAGCAACTTTTGGATTATTTTCAGAAAATCTAAAATTCAAATTTGGATCGTACAAAAAATCATACGAAATCAAAAATTCCATTTTCCGGTAAAACTATGCAAGATAAAAAAACAAATGAATGAACGAAAATTGAGCACCTAAACAATATCTGAAAATTTGTAATTATTCAGTTTTTATAGGACTTTTTCCTTGGATTATTCTTAAAAACAACATTAAGAATAAAAAATTTAATTTTTGTACAAACGACACGAGCCACGAGAAAAAATAATAATAAAAAAGTTGTTCATCGAAAAAAGTGCAACAAATATGTTATTAGTAATTTCTGACGGGATTCATGTTTTTGTTTTATTCGTAAAAAATAAGATTAAAAATAAAAGATTTAATTTTTGGATAAATGACACAAGCTATGAAAAAAATGAATACACAAAAGTTGCAATTCTAAAAAAAAGTAAAAACTCATCCGAACTAGTCATCAATAAATTTTTTATAGAATGCCCTTTTTTGTTCTCATCGTAAAAAATAACATGAAAAATAAAAAAATTAAATTTTTCACAAAACCGCTCAAGGTACGACAAAAAATATTAATGCACAAAAGCTGTTCACCCAAAGCGCACATACAATTTTGTTATTAATAATTTCCAGATAATGACATTAACCATTATTCACAACCCAAAACCAAATTATAACAATTAAAGCGTAGCCTACAACAGTGAATTGTGCGCCACTTGTCATCAGGGGTCATCTAATATGTGAATATAGGTAAAAAATTATCCTAATGAGAAGTGGCGCATAATGCACTGTTCTAGAACACACTTCGATTGGCATACAACATTTTTACAAAACAAATTTCCTAATTGCGGTTTTGGCCTTTTTGAACCTATATAGGGTTCCTTTTCTCGGCAAAATATAATTCTGAAGATAAGAATAAGTGACTTGGCCGAAAAGAAGAAACTTATAAGTAACAGAAGTTTACACTGTGAATTTGTTCATCAGAATGTTTGAGAACAATAGTAATTCTGTTGCTGAATGTCAATCTATTATGAAAGAATATTAATATTCCAATGAAAAGAAACGACTGTGTAAAAGAAAAGGATATTTTTTCTTCGAAACTGCAATTTGAGTGTATTTTCTTATAATTTTTTTGTTGGTAGACAATATTATGCGGCAAGATATTATTTTTCAGATGAAAATAAATTATTCCGCAGTAAATGCTTTTTGTCAAATATCTGTGATGAAACTAATTCTACGACATTAGAATAACAACAGTTCGAAAGAATAGATGCTGGCGTTCAATACGCCTATGCGTTAAACACATTTTGTTGGACGTTAAAAAAAATATGTAGCTTCAAAATCCAAGAATTTTTAATTTTTAAAAATCTTTTTGGACTTAAAAAATCAGGAGCATAACATACTCTTTAAATCTGGACCAAGGAAATGAACAATTGGTACATGTTTGCTGGGTATTCATAAAAGATGTTTACCAGTGGAATGGAAATTTTTGTGAAGCTAGAAATACGAGATAGGTCGCCTGCGTTACTTACTTATCATAATCATTTTTTAAAAGGATAAATATTAGACCTTTATGAATGAAGCCTGAAAATATATACTTTTCTTAAATTGCAACCTGTAGAAAACAATTGTTTTATTGATATTGAAAGAGGTAATAATTTCTGAAGCCAATTGTTCCCGCAAAAAACTTCAGTCTCCCCCTTGGTAAATATTTTCCCTAGTAATCACCATTCGATAGACAGACACATTGTCCAAGTTTCTGTTTGATCGGAAAACGTCCAAAGTAATGTCCCGTATAATAATCCTTTTTGAATTCTAAAGATTTAACCGTTATTTCTTGAACATGGTAATATCATTAGGAGTTATTCGCTTTTTATTATTAACCCGGAAAGAATTTGTCTACATTATCTAATTTCAATGTACAATAATATATATTCCTTTATTATTCCTTTGGAATAGAACTGAAGGGCCTACGACGAAGCCACCGAACGCGTCCTCGGGTTGCGGACAGAGGGTCCCTGTACCAAGGGTTTCTGATAAATATGGTAACAATAATTGATGAGCTGTCGCGGACAATTGTCCAGAGATGGTCCCGAAGGAATAACCCCTGAGCGAAGGCGTAACAACCGTGCTGAAAGCTGAATGGCACCTGGGCGAGGTGTTTTAAACGGTGTCTCTGGGATACCGGGCGACCTCTCAGAGTATGCAGCCTTGTCGTTGCATGCGGGGCTCTACAAGGATGAACAAACCCTTTTCCTAGCTACTTGTGGGAATAAGAACACCATCAAATCATTGAGTGGACGAATCAACTCAAGGATGACGTGCTAGATTGCTACAATGCCAGCATTATCCCTGTTCGCGGAGGCTTTATGGCGCGTATGCACACTCTGTGGTGCCAGAAACACCCAGAGTTTCAGCATGTTTCGCATCAGTCTTTGCGAAGTCAACACGCCTACCTCTCGATAAATGGATATGTTTGCGGAGCGCTTCCTCGAGCGCTGCTTGAACAAGCTGCAAACGAAGATGAGGAAGCGACATTAAGACCAACCGCGGAAAGCAGACACTTTCTGAAAGACGATAGCGATTTCAGGATAAGGAGAAACATACAGGTTCCTTCTAAGCCCCAAGATCTGGCTGAAATGGATGCCTCCCTTCGTGAGGATATCTCGGAGGAGTCCGACTTCTGAACAATCAATTGTTCAGTCTATGGTGCTGTGAAAGCATTGGCTGATTGTGATCAATGGCTAAAACCGATGATGGATCAAAAGACCAAAAGACGCTTGTATCAACTGAACAAGAATATTGAATGGGCAAGAAAGAACGCCTCCAGTATTCAGTGTGTGATTGTCTACATAACATCTCGTAGGCTATTCACGGAAAGGATTCGAAAGTTCGCTCAAGAACTTAGGATCTTCCATCATACACTGAACACGTCAAAGCTGCTGACAATCAATCAGCACATTTTTGACAAAATACGGATCTTCTCTGACGCAAGGAAGATAATACAGAAGAGGGAGAGATAGATCAGAAAAAATGAACAGTTTTTCGCTGACTCATCTCGCCTCTTCAGTGATCGCCCTGTTTCTGTCAAAAATCCACCCAAGCCCAATGAGGTAGGGACTTTTTGGAGAGACGTATACAAGATCCCAAAAACAGTGAAGTTGAAAAAAGATACTGATAATATCATTCGCTTCAAGGAGTTTCGCGGCAACCTCATAACATCTAAGGAGGAATTTCCATCAATCACTGCCGAAGAGGTGAAAAAAGCACATAGATGCACGAAGAACTTTTCCGCTGCAGGACCAGATGGTATCAAGAACTTCTGATGGAAGAAGTTTACTTCTACACACCATCATTTTGCCCGTATATTCACCTCAGATTTAGAGTCGGAAACGCCCATTCCGCAGTGGTTGGTATTATTTGAACACACTGTATACGATTTTTACAGCTATACTGAACCACAGGATTGTCCGAAGAATTGAGCCGTTGTGTCGGGAGATGAGAAGGTATTGGTTGTACGTGAAAAATGACTTTCATGGATTTCATCACATGTCGACGTTTTGAAGCCTCCTAATTCAGAAAAAATAGTTTGTACGTCGGTGTCTGTCTGTCTGTCGTCGTCGTTGTCGTATGTTTATCGGATAACTTTTTAAAGATGAATCGGATTGGATTGTGCTTTCGCAAATAGTTTGAGGGGCCGAACAAAAAGATCAAAATTGTCAAACACCTATTTTGGATAAAAATTCAAAAAGTTAAAGCATTTTGAAAAATTTTGAGTCCATTTTTATTCAAGATTTAAAAATTCCATGTACGGTTGTTCACAGTAATAAAAAATTTGACCAATTTATCTTTGTAACTTTTTTTGATAAAAGGAAAATTATCAGAGTTATAGCATTTTCAAAATCCAAAAAAAAACAAACAAAAATTAACATTTCAAGCCAAACAACGCACGATAAAAAAAAGGTTGGAAGAAGGAAAACATTGCTTTTTGGAAGTCCTACAAGATTATCATAACACTTATTTGAATTTTCTTGAAAAATAGCAAATTCAAATTTTGATCGAGAAAAGTTGTTCACCTAAAAAGAGATGTAAATTTGTTATGAATCATTTCTTAATATGATCCGTAGTTTTTGTTTTGTTCGTAAAAAACAACATTGGAGATGAAAAAATTAAATTTTGGGAAAAACGAAACAAGCTATGAAAAAATTGAAAGGACAAAAGTTGCTTTTCCAAAAAAGAGTAAAAACTCGTCCCTAGGGTCATGGCTCCGCTGACCCTATGCTAAATGTGGCCCTGACTTGAAGAGTAACTTTTTACTTAAAATTGTTGTCTGAGTTTCAAAATAGAATCTTATATCTAGACAAATTGTACTAAATATAATCGAACCAATGTTATGGTATAACAATTTGAGCATTCTTTTCTATCAGTCATGCAAATAGAATTTTTAACTATTTTATCAGTTCAAAGTTCTGATTTGCATAGTACCGTGAAGTGGCGTTACATATTTGCTAGAATAAAATACATGAGTCGTGATTTTGAATTAGAATTCAATATAAAAATAAATTTGTTTAAACTGATGAAAATAAAGTCAATGGAACAAGTAATTCTGACGTTTTTGCCTGAAAATTCGGTGGAAAAAACGAAACCCACTCAAAATCCGATACTGCAGAATATAGAAAGTGACATGGCTATGACTCAATTTGAATTTTATTCTAAATATACATTGTTGTCACTTGCCGGAATATATTGTGCATTTTTCATTTACTTTAACTAATGCCAGTTTTTTTAAATTAATTGCTTATGTATTATTATCTTATGTTAGTTATTTTGCTTTTTAAATTATAAAATTGAGGAAGTGAAAAAAGTAACTTTTAAGGTAACTTGAAGTTACTTTATCTAGTAACTGTAACTAGTTCCCTTTTTTCGCTAAGTAACGTAACTGTAACTAGTAATTAAAAAAAGTAGCTTACCCAACGCTTACCCTGGTGGAAAAAGTTTTTACAAAAAGGTAAAGCACTGCTACAACTGTACTTTTTTGTAAAAACTTGAGCTTTTTCGTAAAGTAGTGTACAAAATTTAACAAACAAAAAAATACAATTAAGTACAAATCGCTAATTTTTTCTTGTATTTTCTTGTAGAAAAGTAAAAAAAAAACAATAAAGTACAAGTTTTTGAATTAAAAACTTTGTATAACATTTTTTCAATATATTTTTCCACATTGTTGTGAAAATATACAAGTGTTGCTGCAAACCACAGGATTTTACATTTTTTTAATTTGGGTGTTTGACTGTTGGTTCTCGCGTATCGCGCTCGATTATACATTACTCTCGCGCTTGATTATACATTCACCTCGCGTTTCGCGCTCAGTCTTTGCATTTTCCCCACATTTGTGCACAGACCTTTTGAAATTAAAGGTCAAAGCATCGACAACTGTAATTTAGTGATTAAGAATTCTCTTTTGTTAAAGCTCCTTCGGCTTTACCGAACACATTCTCATCACGTATCTCGTGCTTCGCACTTGATTCTGTCCAAAATGCGAACTTTTCCAGAATATTCAACACTTTTATATCAAATGTATATTGCATCTATCGTCGCCTGAAACTTGACCTTTACCTTTACCGTGCGCATGCTATTCGTCAATCAAAGTTTCATTCCTTTTCGAGGTTATTTTATTGTTTGTATTATTCTTTGTTCACAGCGTACGCCCAACGTTCAAATTAAGTAGTAAGTCTTCATTGGGTGGAGAGTCTAGTTGTCACGTCAGTCCCACCAAACTTCGCATAATTAAGGGGGCGTGTGAGGACAGAACTGGTACCGAGAGAGTCATAGTTGTTTGGTTTTTTATAGTGAGGTCACCAGCCTTAAGCAGTGTAGTATTAGATGGGAGTTCATATGCTCCCATCTGCCCATTCCGAGCCTTCTTCTAGGTACGAAACCAAAAACGTATATATATATATATAGTTAAAAAGCAAGGTTAAACTACCACCGCAAGGTCCCACTGAGAGCAACTGCCATCTGAAAATGACAGTTGCAGAAATGACAGTGCAGATATAAATCTAGAAGAATTTTCAATGGTACTGAAGCAATATAGTCATGATTACTTTGACTTA
This sequence comes from Andricus grossulariae, assembly GCA_011634705.1. Taxonomy (NCBI): domain Eukaryota; kingdom Metazoa; phylum Arthropoda; class Insecta; order Hymenoptera; family Cynipidae; genus Andricus; species Andricus grossulariae. The sequence continues at coordinate 3,752 of JAABKJ010008269.1, read as the reverse complement.
ACATATGTTTTAGTAGAACACAATAAATCCAAATATAACAGTTAGAATAACTGAGAAACTTTGAGTTATTAAATACAAATTTTCAATTGAAAAAATTATTATGTATGCCTGATGAGCTAGAAATCGGTCTAATTGAACTTTTTATTTTCGAGCGGGAAAAGCAACTTTGAAAAAATGTACCCCATAACATCCCTCCAGGAGGCAGGAGTGGGGGCAAATTTGTAATTTTAATTCGGAACCTCAATTTTTTATCACAGATTCAGACTCTCCTTTATGTAATACGTAAGTTTTATTGGAAATTTTTTGTTCGATTCGCGATAGATGGCGCTGCAATTGCAAAAAATGTAATTGTTGATTATTTCAAGGACTTCGCTGAGTCCCCTGGCCTCTTCCCATCAGGGTCCTTGATTTCAGTAAGTCCACTCGCCTCTCACCATGAGGCTGCTTGATTTCGGTGAGTCCCCTCGCCTCTCATCATCAGGTTGCTTGATTTCGGTGAGTTCCCTCGCCGCTCACCATCGGGGTGCTTGATTTCGGTGAGTCCCCTCGCCTCTCATCATCGGGGTGCTGTATGTCCGTGAGTCCCCTCACCTCTCACCATCGGGGTGCTGGTTTTTGATTAACATTTTACAATAAGTGCTCGAAATGTTATCCTCGCACTCCGATGCACGTGTTAATCCAAGCTTTGAAAGATTCCACACAACCACGAAATGTGTCTGGTGTTATTTGTGCACAAGCAGACCTGATTCGCTCGATGATGTTATCACGAGTTTTGGGCTCTTCTTTATACACGCGACTATTTAGATAACCCCACAAAGAGAAATCCGGCGCCGTAAAATCTGGCAATCTGGCAGGCCAATTTATCGGACCTCCTCTACCGATCCATCGTCCATTGACACTGATGCCATGGTTTGTGGAAGACGACTCGTCTATAAACAGTACTCGAAAATAAAATTCGGATTTCCTTGTATCTGCTGAACCGCCCATTGACAAAATGTCACTCGGTTCTGAAAATCATTGTCATGAAGTTCTTGATGCAGTGGAATATGATAAGGATGATATTTATTACGTTTTAATACCTTCCAAACACTGTATAGACATTCCGGAATCGTGGCTTAGTTGTCGAGTACTAACATGAGGATCATGATTGACTGCAGCTAAAATTGCGATTTCATTATCAACTCCAGTAACTGTTAATCGACGCTTTCTTGTTTTCAGTTGTACACTTCCGTCAGTGATGAAGTTTTGGACAACCCGATAAAAGGAAGCGCGTGAAGGAACACTTTCCGGAAAGCGTTGACCATAAAGCGCGAGAGCATCATTGATATTCCTGCCACTCTTCCCATAAATAAGAATCATTTCATTCTTTTGTTGTTGGGATAGAATTTCCGTTGTAAAAGTAATAAAGTTATTAATGCCGGAATACAACGATACACAAACCAACTGAAACGAATGTGACCAACAGCAATTACCCAAACGAAAGCAACTAATTACGACCAGCTGAAAAGAATGTAACTAACACACCCAAATCAAATGAATACGTGCGCCCATTCGCACTGCGAACTACATTTGTTTCTTGCTCTTAATTCTTTTAAGACAATGTGCCATCTCACTTGGCGATATACGTTTGCTTTTAGTTAGCAATAGTCGTTTGTGCGTTACTCTGCTCTACGTTTTTCATTTTTTCTTGTTCGCAGTTTCAGTTCACTTGCTACCTCATTGCATTGTGCAATCTTCAATTGTTTCCTGTTTTCGATTCTCATACGTGTGCCCATCCACGCTGCTAGATTCATTTGTTTCTTAATCTTCATTCTCTTTAGACAATGTGCCATCTCACTTGGCGATATACGTTTGCTTTTAGTTAGCAATAGTCGTTTATGCGTTACTCCGCTCTACGATTTTCATTTTTTCTTGTTCGCAGTTTAAGTTCACTTGCTACCTCATTGCATTGTGCAATCTTAAATTGTTTCCTGTTTTCGATTCTCATACGTGTGCCCATCCACGCTGCTAGATTCATTTGTTTCTTAATCTTAATTCTCTTTAGACAATGTGCCATCTCACTTGGCGATATACGCTTGCTTTTAGTTAGCGATAGTCGTTTATGCGTTACTCCGCTCTACGATTTTCATTTGTTCTTGTTCGCAGTTCACGTTCACTTGTCATCTTATTGTGTATCATGAAAACCATCATTAAAGATTAAATATATGGAAAAACGACACAAGTTGCAATAAAATGTTTATACAAACAAAACAATGCGAATACCTTCGATTCAATACCAGTGCATATTATGAATTTTAATAATATAAATTTATTGATATGATAAATTCTTCAGGTTGATTGAGGATAAAATGTGATGCAAAATAAGAAACAAATGTTGAAGTTATCATGATAAATGAAATTTGTACTTTATTTTGCAATATCTGAATTAATACTACCAGGCTGAGATACAGAAATAAATATAATATACATTTAATATAATAGCGTTAAACCTAATGTAGAAAAGTTCGCATTTTGGACCAAATCGAGTGCGAAGTACGAGACACGTGATGAGAATGTGTTCGTTAAAGCCAAAGGAGCCTTAACAAAAGAGAATTCACAATCACCAAATTACAGTTGTCGATGCTTGGACCTCTAACTTTGTAAGATCTGTGCACAAATATGAGGGAAGTACAGAGACCAAGCGCGCTTTTGATATTCTACCATTTATTTAAAGTTTAAAGAAAGAAGCTTTTTTGTAATAGGGATCATGTACCTATACATTTTAATTTAGAATTATCACATTGCAATATTCTAAATATTTGTCACCCTAGGTGGAAAAAGAAGAACCTTTTGACTGCAAAACTGGTAAATTCCTCTAGATTCTTGTAGTTGTACTTTTTTGTCAATTCTTGTAGAAAATTAAAACTACAAATAGAAGTTTTTTGTACATTTCTGTACAAATTTTTCCTCCAGGGGACCTTCTTACCGGGGTACCAAACGTAGTTTATGGACGGACCCTTATCTCACTATCCAGTTTGAGGAATGATAAAAAGTATTTACAATGTTAGAAGTGCTGCGATTGAAAAAGTCTAAGTATAAAAAAACATCCGTTTCTGCTATTAAAGGTTGGCGTAACTCTGGCGGAAGAAAAAGAAGACAATAGCCGCAATTTGTGGCGAGTGTTTGTCTCCACTGGAGCTTCATCGAAAAAATCACTGTATCCTGTAAACTCCCTTATAAATTCGGAATGAAACCCTGGTCTCTACCATTCCTTGCTCTGGTATCTATGGCAGGTACGTGAAATTCCTCTCTACCTCCTCATCCAAACGATTTTCCACTGGTGATGTATTTTGCTTAATCAATTTTCAAATTCTGAATTCTTCATTTCCGCATTCATGTTTCGTTCGTTCTGCATCGACATATCAAATTCTTAAAACATTTAGCTGCCGCAAGTAACGAATCGACCTCCAATGTGAGTGTTCTCTCCTCAATTCTTCACCTCTTCAGTCGACCTCGTGAACCTCTTTACGTTCCGAAAGGGGAGAATGGGGTGACTTTCGAATTACCAACTCAGTACTTGGTAAGTACTTCTACTTTTAAATCTGCCTTCTTTGTAATGTCATTTCTTTCTCGAACTTGATGCAAAATAGTTGGATAACCAGAGTGGAGTGGATATTGCCGGTACCGGCAATAAATTTCTCTGCCAATACTGGTAAAAAATTATTTTCCAGCTTACCGAAGAGTCTATCAGACATTTTAGAGTAAGGTCACAT
>JAABKJ010008268.1:0-11491 GCA_011634705.1 Andricus grossulariae | reverse complement strand
CGAAGGAGGATTGGGTTAGCGGCGAAGCACACCTGCCCACTATGAGGACGACTGGTTTACAGATGGCTCCAGAAACAAGGAGAAGGCCTCAATTATTTTCTTTTTAGTTATATAAATAAACTACTCTTCAATTAAAATCAAACGTTCTTTGACTTCCAGACTGAGAGTTAGTGAATAGAATTCACTGAAACTGACAATTTGTTAAGTTTTTGAAATCTACCCCTGTTAGCTCTAGATGTAGATTAGTAAAATTCAACAAATTTAATTTTTTTTTTCAAATCAATCGCTAGAAAATAGTAGAATATTTCTAATAGATGGTGAAATGCGACAACAAGACTGTGTAATATTTTCAGCTTTATGGAAACAGAAGGGAGGCTACATATTGAGAAATTAACAAGAATTTTTTCAACACTTAATGTTTTACATTGCTTTATTGAACTCAAAAATAATTGCTTATCTAATAGCATGCACCTAATACGTGTCGAGTCGTTCATTTTACACTTAGATAATTTTACTTGTTTAATTAAAAAAACCGTTTGTGTAACATAATTTTTTTTTATTTGATCGAAGTCAAAATTCATAAAATTATATGGTTACAGATTGAAATCCTACTAAATAGTGCAATAAATTCAAGTCAAATTCAAATATAATTTGTATTTTCTAGTAGTGTAATTTTGAAGTGAACTGAAAAAATTAAAAATCTAATTGAATCTTTATCTTAAGGTTCTTTAAAATTTTTTTGAAATCACTGTAAAGTATTTAAATCAATTCAAAAAACCCCTAAGCTATTATTCAAAATCTTTTGCAATCTCTTGAAAATTCATTTAAATCTTTAAAACTACACTAATATCTTTAAAAATATTTACAATCCTTTGAAATACGTTATTATTCTTAACAGCTACCCGACGTACTTGTTAGCAAAATACGCTGAATTTTAACATCTTTTTGCTCAGAATTAATGAATTTCCCTCACTATAAATCAAACCTTCAAAACTAACAAATTTAAAGTTTAAAATTTTCGGCCTTAAGAACTTAAAATTTGTAGAATCGCGCATTCAAAACTGCTTCATTCCCACTTTAAATTTTTTAGAAGGTGTGGTTTTTGAAATGAAGACTTCAAAAACTACGAAACTTCAATTCTATATGTGGATATTTTTTATTGCTCTAAATAAAGTGATTTCATTTGAAATTTATTTCCATTAAAATGTGTTTGACGATTAATTATTTCTTTTTGTATTTGAAATTTCATTTCACTGTCAATATAACTATTCGACTTCTGGTTCTTTCAACTGGTTTCAACTGGTTCATCAAATTTACTAGTGGCTATTTCTTGTGTTTTCTGAATATCATCATGTCGATAAGGATACGAACAAAAGTCTTTGGTCTGCGCCTGCGAGGTTCTTACCATGAAAATTTTAAATCAAAGTAGAAAGAAAATGTTATGAATTCTATCCTCATCAGGCGATTATCTATGAATGGTTACAATTATCGTCAAAAATAACAACGCATATGAATAATATAAAGTTATAGCGATGCGGAGTTAGTCAATATTTTCTGAAAACTCGAATGTCAGTGATGGAATTAGAATAAAATATATGAAATTAATAATTATTATAAGAACATTTTCCAATTTATATCTCGTTTTATTTGTAAATATTACGTTACCTTAATTTGTAGATTGGGATGAGTTTCAATAACATCATGTGCTTTTGATTTCTAGTTATGATTTTCTTGATTTTTCATATTGTTTTTTATTGTGTCAAGTTATCTCCTGATGTTTCATCCCTTTCCAGAAACGTTCCATTAGAATTGGTTCTACAAGATATTAGAAAATATAGGATAACATTTAAAATACTACAAATATTCCGATTGATGAATTTAATAAGGAAATTAAATTCCTAATGGAATAAAAATTTTTTGAATTCAATGATCCTTACTACAAACAAAACTTTGGCACCCCAATGGGTTCACCTATGTCTGGAACTTCAGCAGATATAGTCATGCAAGATCCCAAAAATGAAGTTCTAGATAAATTACAATTTAGAGTAAACACTTACTACAAGTAAGATGATGACAACATTCTTATTATCCCAGTGGATAAAATTCAGGAAATAGTTAAGTCTTTTAATGCTTACCATCCTAGACTCCGGTTTACACATGACATTTAAAATAATAATTCCATTAGTTTTCTTAATGTTAAAATCATTAGCGACAACAATAATAATATTAAAACGAATTGGTTTCAAAAGAATACTTTCTCAGCTAGACTCCTTAATTTCTATTCAAATCACCCTACACAACATAAAATGGCAATTATGAAAAATATTGTAGACTTCGCAATACTACATTCTGACAGAACCTTTCACAATGAAAATCTAAATATAGTAAAGAAACTTCTCCATTACAATAGCTATCCAATAAAATTCACTGCACAACACATAAAAAAAAAGACTGACAGAAATACAAAGAAGGCAGAGTAACATTCAAAATAACGACTTCCAACAAAAAATTTTGAAGACAAATAACTAATAATTTCAACTAATTTTCATGGAGATATTCCGGAAAATTGTTATAGGCCACAGGCCATTGTTGAGAACCCACTCAAATTTTCAAGATAAAATATAAGTGAAAGGCCTGCGAGATTAAGTGCCGATTTTACGGTGTTTTGAAACGACCAGTTTGCTTGCCATCTGTGATTCATGCCTTTGTCACAGCTCTCCCCTGTCCCTTTCAAGGCCGCCGGTAATGGCCAACAAATTTCCCGACACAAGTTGATCACGTTTTCCTAGCATGCCGCGCTCCGTTAACCGGCCAGGATCCTTCACCAAGTCACGTACGCCGGGCTCTCTTTCTCTCACTCCTATGCGCGCTTCCTCCTTTCACCTTAATTTCCCTCCGTCTCTTTCCTTCAAATAGGCCTCTCGCTCTAATCCAATAGGATTAGAGCACTGGCGTTTGCGTAGAAACTAAGTTAGTATTAAGATAAGCAACTGTTTTTAATTTAATTAATTTTAGTCTATTGGTCATATTTTTAATTTTCCATTAAATGTTCTAGAATTGAGATTACTTTCGGCGAAACATGGTCGTCGGCGCGCGAAGACCCGGGCCGTGGGCCTGGGCGACTGTCCCCACCGCTTGGCTGCGCCTCCATTGTCGGTTCTCAGCCAATCGGCGGGCTCGCTGCCGCTCTCACCGCATCGGAAACTCTCGTGCCGATCGTGTTTCGTGTGGTATAGAATTTGTGGCTAACCCTTCTGGTTAGGCCCTTGTTGACGTTTCGCAATTAATTTTTCTTTCGCTAAACCTTCCGTTTAGACCCGCGTAATTTTGTTCGGAATATCTCGCCCCTCGCGGTTGTTTGAAACTGTTTGCTCTCTTTTATTTTGACACACCCCCCCTAACTTCGCGACAGTGCCTCCGTCCGGGAGGTGACTTACCGCTAAGTGTACCCGACAAACCCGTTGATGACAGCGGGCGGTAAACCAACGCGTGGTAATCTACGGACCCGTATTCGTAGAGATCGCCGAGCAAACGAGGGGCCGGAGGCACGGGCACGCCATCTGGCCAACAAGACGCAACGTATCGCATCAGCTCGAGCGAGGAGAGCCGCTGAGGCTCGTCGACTAGCCGCAGAACAGGCTCGCCGGATTGCCGAGGCACGACGACTTGCTAAAGAGAAAGCTTACCAGTTACAGATCCAACGCGGGGAAGAAGAACGTGCGAAACGACTCCGAGGTGCTCGACGAGACCCCTTGACCGACGGTCCAGTCCACGTGGACTGTTTTAACACCCCACCGCGTCCGTTAGCATTACGCGTTCCACCGCAAATCGGGCTGCCTTCTCCGGGTTTCCTTCTCGACGTCCGAACCCCTGTACTTACTGGGTCGCATCGCTGACGAACCCCGGGCTATCTCTCCACTCCTTCCAGAGGCGTCTTTTGCCCCTGTTATCGTACAGACACCGATAAACGCGACCCCACCCGCCGTTGCCGCCGCCGCTGAACCCGGGTCCAGCGATGACGTGATGTTTCTCGCCGCCGACGGAACTCCGAAAACCTTCTCATCCTCGCTTCTCGGGACTTCTCAACGCCCTCATGACGCGCGATCACACCGCCGCAATTTGCGATTTGAGTGCTGCTGTTTTAAGCTGCGTTCTCCGAAAAAAAAAAAAAAAAAAGGGTCACCACCGGGCGGACCAACACCAGCACCAACACACTCCCTTCCGGGTGGTAAATCCAGCCGTGGACCACCCTATCTAGGGCTTCGGGCGCCTCCACTCTCCTACCTCTATCCTCATCCTCCCCCCCCCCCTAACACAAAACGAAACAAATTCGACGCACTCGTCGCACCATTCACCCCCTCCTAAGCCCTGCACGTATGAACGGCCTAACTGCGTGACAACGATAATTCAAGGGGGACCCCAAGAGGGTGCACCTCCCCCCCCCCAACAGTCAACGCAACCTACCCCAGGGAATGCAGGCTTGATGTTTCGTCCGTTTTTCTTCCTCCTTTGCCGTGATAATAACGTCGGCTGGTGCCGAGAATTCAATCACGTAATTGATTTTGGTCTTCATATCTTGGAGGTCAATGTCAGGCATCATAGCACGGATACTTCGAGTGGTTTAGTTCCTCCTGGGCGTATGACAAGACGGGCAACAGATCAACATCATAGAAGTGGCTGAGATGGTAATATACAGCACTTTAAGAGCCGCATTGTGTCTCTCTTTCTCTGTACCGGTAGCGTACAGAATTTGAGCATACACTAAGAAAATTTTCAAGTGTTTCTGGTTCTTGCTTGCACACTCGGAAGTTGGTATCGCCTACAGGTAGATTTACTATGCGCTCGCGGTAAAGTAAGGTGTCTAGAACGCCGTCTTGAGAGGCAAAAAGAAATCCGTTAGTCTTCGATCTCAATCCAGCAGACTTGAGGAACATCTTGGACAGACCCATCGAGAACACTTCTCTACATATGATGCCGTAGAATTTACCATGAAGGAGCTTGGCAGCACGTTCTCTTAGCAGAAGCGCATGTTCAGCTTCCTGTACACGACTTTGAAAACCAAAGGTGTTATTGATGCTAGGCAATGTGCAGTGTCGCTGGAATCAAATGAGAGGCCAAGCTCCTCGGCGGCTCTTTCTGCGTCACGGTATAGAAACGCCGCTGCATTGACGACTTCATGTTGATGGACGATTCGCATAAGAGAATCTGTGCTATTTAAAACTGAGCAGGTAGCCAGAACCGTTCTTCGATGAAGACACTCCAAGCATAGCAAGCCTATACACACTATATCTCGAGGAAGGCATATTTGAGGTACGGAAGTTGCAGGATGATGACTTCGATGGATTGTCATCATCTTGCGTGTGCTTTGGTCAACTTGCTTCAACTCATCGACGTTCTATTTTACTGCACCAAACGTGTAGAGCTGTATAGGAACGGCCAGCATATTGGTCGCGTGGATCTTATTCTTTCTAGATAATTACGCAGCCCAAATTTTTCTGGGGATTTGCAATACCCTTTTTCAGGGGCCGTCTTTGACACGCGCACATTTTGAGTTTCCGCTTGCGGTATTCCAAGCTATGTATATGTTTCTTTCTCGGTGTAGGTGGAAGCAGGCAAACTTGTACAGTCCAAAGCTTATGCCAATCGCTTTAAAGTACCTCTTTATCGACTCCACAAGGATATTAAGGTCCTCTTTCGAAGAAGAAAAACATTTTAGGTCGTCCATGTATAAAAGGTGTTCGATTCTATATTCTCTTCTGTTCAGCGGGCCACATAGGTATCCAGAGCTTTTGCTTTGGAGCACAATAAATAGAGGAAAGAGGGAAACGCAGAAAATTATCTGACTTAGAGAGTCTCTTTGGAAGACCCTTCTCTTATATGTGATATAGCTGGTAGTGACTTGTCTTTTGTCACATGTTATGACAAACCTCGTCCGTAAAAAGAGCATAAACTCTTTTATGCATCTCACTATTGTTCGATGCACCTCGAAGCACTCAAGGAGCTTAGTAAGTTGCTCATGGTTCGTGTTATCAAATGCCTTACTGTAGTCAATCCAAGCCATGGACAGATTGCGTCGATACCGGATCGATACCTGAGTAATGCACCTGTCTATTGACAGGTACTCCCTGCAACCTGCCAGTCCGCTCTTGCATCCACGCTGTTCAATTTTTGCACTCCATACCGGCTCGATAGATTTTGATATCCTCTCTCTGAGGATGTCAGTGAATAGCTTGTAGCATATGTTTCAACAAGCTATTGGCCTTTAGTTCTTTGGACTTGACCAATCTCCGGTCTGAGAGATCAATATCGTGCGTCTTTCAACTAGACACTGCGAGATGTACTGTTCTCCGTTTTAGAAAGTAGTAAATATACGTGTGAATATACAGTTCAGATTCTAGAGATAAACATCTTTGGGGATCATATCAGCGAGAGCAGTATTAGCTTCAGCTAATTTGTTCATCCTGAGAAAGACTTTTTGGAAGGTAGATCTCCTACTTCTCATGTTAGCATTATCAGCTATCTGCAAAGTCGTCTAGCTGGAACGGATGGTATGTTCGCTGGAGGACGTTGCTCTTCCTCTTGCTGACAAAGATCTTTATATCCGTTTTTGCGAAAAAGGATACCTTATCTGTTAAATACTGGGGGGCTTCACGAGCATATTGTGGTAGTATATTGACCCAACGGTCGTGTGACCTCTGCATGAATCCTTTTCGCGCCGGTGAGCGTCTTTCCTAAGAGGTCTCCGTCCAAAAAAAGGCCTATTGTGGGTGGCACTGTGCGATACTGGTGACTTAGCCGTATAATTCGTTAGATTGTGGAGTAAATCCAATGCAACGTGGCTGATTGCAAGAGCCGGATCAGACCTTTCATATACTTTTTTTAGTGCTAGAATTGATTTTGTAAAATTATTTTCGAGTGTTTTTGAACTCCAAAAATAGCCAAAAATTATGATATGCTTCCAGCCAGGCAGAATGCATAATTTATTTCAAGGGTGGGGGTCAAATCCTGTTAATCTTTCACGTAATATAGCCTTGGTTCTGCGTTTGCCGAGTGTCGGCGAATCTACTCCCGAAAATATCTGAAGGTTCAAGGCGTGATAAATCTTGCCGATATGAAAAATTGTATGATGTAAAATAAACAAACTTTTTTCGCTGAATTATGAAACGTCCACCATTACCAAGAATCAGGATCCGCTTCGTTAGTATATAAGTAAATATCTTCCAAAAATCTCACCGTTACCGTTCAGAAAAATTTTCAAGAATTACGCTTCAATTCTCTCTTGCTGGATCTATCTTGCAGCAATGAAGATCATCATTCAATTCCTTACCTGCATGGGTTTCATTGTTTCAATAAGTAAGTGTAGTATAATATAATATACGTAACATTAACATTCAAGTAGATTTTTTCGTAATAATATTATTACTACTACTAACCACAAGTTGGTTGTAATTTGCACTGCAAATAAGATTAGATATTTAAATTGTTTGCTACAGAAATTTCCTTGAAATTAGCTGCAAACAGAAAACTTTGCTGGGTTTTCAAGCGAAATCAAGTAGAAGAGTTAAATAGAAAACTCGATTGTGTAACATTTTCAACTTTGATAAAATAATGAGGAGGCGATATTGTGAAATTTGTAAATACGAGAAGGAAATCGAAAGGGAAATATTAGAATAATTTACACATCGTATTTATTTGTCCCTACTGTGCTATAAATGAACGCGATCGTGTATCATCTGCAGATGTGTTCAAGCGAAATGAAGTGCATTTTGCGAAACTTCTAAATAGGATATAGTTGAGCTATTTGACCTTGCTTTATTGACGTTAGAAATTTTATTTAATACGCGCACTCGCAGATATACCATGAAATTCATTAAAATTTGACACAGTAAAAACACTAGGATAAATGTTGTTGCAGCCAATTTCAAGGCGGTGTTCCATCTCGCTTGGATTTGGGGTACGAAATTATCATTTATTGTTTTTTCCGCAGAACTGTAAAAACAATTGACAGCAGGGGACATTTCGTACCTTAAGTCCGAGGGAAACGATACCTTGTGCAGTGGTACCATTCTAACCACCAAAACTAATTCTTGTTGCAGGGAAATGATACCCTGACATTAGCGTTAGATACACACTTGGTTTTTTCTGTGAACAGAGCACACCTGAATAAAAAAACTAATTAATTAGTTACCGAAATCTCTGAAACAAAACTAAATCATTAAAGAAATTTTTTATTTTCTTAATCATCCATCCGTCGAAAAATTGTCCACACTTTTAAACATTTTTTCTTCGGACGTCCCCGACTCACCTTTGTTGAAATATTTGCATTCAAAGAATTTTTTCTTCATAAAAACTTTTTTTTAGACTTTTCTGGGCAAAAACGAAAAATACACAAAATCTTCTGCAAAAAATTACCTTTCTGTAATTTTTGCTACATTTTTTAAGAATCTGCTTATATAAGAAAGACGTTTCATCAGATATGTACTATCACAAACAAGCCAGACAGACTGATTGTGATTTGTAGTAAATGTGTAGATATTCGAGGAAATTTTAAAAATTGATTTTTAATTGATGATTTACCAAACAATTTCAAAAGGTTTGTAATTTTGAAAATTTGGAAATTTAAAAAAAATTGAAATGTGTAAAATTTTCGATAATTCATAGTCATTTATGTTAACTCTTCGGTAAACCATGAATAATTACGGGAATTTCGGAATCCATTATAAAGGTTTTAATTAAAAATTTCTCTTAAAATATGAGTTTTAATTTAATTGTCAAATCACAGAAAATCCTAAGTAATGTTTCCTTTTAGATTGTAAAACTGAAACTTAGGATTGAAATTTCAGCGTTCAAAGATCAAAATTCAACACTCAGAAATATGAATCAAGGACAGTTAAATAAATTGTTCAAATGTTCTTTCAATTGTAAAAAGTTCAATGCTCAACGGTTCATTTAGAATTAATATTCATTTTTGAAATAAAATTATTTCAATTTGTATAGTTTATAAATTACAATAATTGTTCACATATGAAAGCTTTTCAATTGAACATTTAATTTCACACTGTTTCCATTTGAAATTCTTAAAGGCGTTTTAGGATCATGTTCCGGGTGCATATTGACCCCGCGGTCATGTGACCCTTGCATGAATCCCTTTCGCGCCGGTGAGCTTCTTTGCTAGCAGGTAAGGATGTCCCTCCTGAGTTGGTGCGACCATTCAAATCAATGTTCTTGCGTTTGCCCGTGGCCATTGCCTGGTTGTCGCCTCGGTTCTGTCCTATTGCCACTCCCAACTGAACCATGGCCTCCATCCGAGAGAGGCCTATTGTGGGTGGCACTGCGCGATTCTGATGACGTAACCGCATAAATCGTTGCATTGGGCGGTTAGTTCAATGCAACTTGGCTGACTGAAAGAGCCGGATCAGACCTATGATATACATTTTCTTGTACGTACTCCCTAAGCTTTTCTTTTGGAGAAGTTTTTGTAGTGTTAGAATTGATTTTGCAAAATTATTTGTGAGTGTCTTGGAACTCCAAATATAGCCATAGATTCTGATATGCTTACACCTAAGCAGAATGCATAATTTATTTCAAGGGTAGCTTTTAGGAGATAGAGGCTGTTTTTTAGAAAATTATTTTTGCTGTTTTTGAGAGGCCAAAAATAACCCAGAAGTATGGAATAAAGAAAATGTCGAGTCCTTTGTGGACAGTGGTCGCTCTTTCCAATTCAGCTATACTCACCGAAAATATTTGTTCTCCGCAAGGCCGTAACCAGATAAATGTTTCGAAGAGGGATTTGAATTGGGAGAGAATTTCAAGGAAGGGGGTGGGGCGCGGATTGCTAGTATAACACTGTGAAGAATATCAATATTAGGTACATGTTTCAAAAATTTCGGGAGGTGCGGGTGAAATTCTGTTGATCTTTCACGTGACTATGGCCTTGGTTCTGCGATTGCCGAATGTCGGCGAATGTAGATATGAAAAATTGTGTGACATAAATTAACCTGTCGCTGTTGAATTACGAAATGTCCGCCATTACGAAAAATCATGATAGGTCAAAAGTGAAGATTGGGGAGTGGAATATTAGGAATAGAAAGTAGGATATGGGATAATCGGCACCTTGGCTAGTATATAAGCTAATATCTTCCAAGAATTTCACCGTTGCTGTCCAGAAAAATTTTCGAGAATTACTTTTTAATTCTCTCTCACTTAGATTTATCTTGCAGCAATGAGGATCATCATTCAATTCCTTCACCTGCATGGGTTTCATTGTTTGAGTCTGTAAGTGTAATATAATACGAGTAATATTATAGAAAAAAGAATGCCGCAGCGCGAGTGCTAGTGTGGCACCAAAAATTGCTAGTATTTGAAGTTCAAAGCTTTTTGGGGCAATTTTGTTATTGATAACGAATGAATAGTGCATGCAAATTTTTTAGTTTTTTTGGCGGAGGGCGGGGAAACGGGCTCGCGGCATTTTACTAAATATACCAAACGTACAATTATTTTCCTCGATAATTATTTCGTTTAAAACATTTTGGAATTAAATGCATATTTTTACTTCATGATATGAAAGTGGGTCATGTACAGATAATATATTTCATTAATCATCGATTTATGTGAAAAATCAATAAATCTCTTTTTGTTTGTTATAAACTAGATGCAATGGAAATGCAGGATCAACCTCTACCGGGTGGATGTTTCGAAACCATTCGTGCAGGAATGCAAATTTCTATAATGATTGAAGGTAGAAACTATGCTCAACATGGACAACTTTATGATTTGGACCTTGGCAGGGAGTTCGACTGGAGGTACAGAGAAAATTCACCTGTCGAACTAGGTATCGTGTACGTAACAATTGTTGATTCTGAACAGCCTGTTCTGCCAGTATGCAAATATCGTCATTTCGCTGCACAGCTACGTCGTCGAAATAATGTCGTAGGTCAAATCAATCTAGTATCCCAGTGTTTTATAAAAGATGGCCATTATACTTATCGAGCACCACTATCACTTAATATGCCAAATCTAGATAATTTACCTAGTATAGTCACTTTACGCGGTGAATATTTGCAAGGTGACTATCGCACACTATATGGGGCGCTGCAAGTGTTTGTTCCCCGCCGGCCCGCTGTTCGAAACTGAGTTCCACAGTAAAACTGATTATGAGAAACTACTACATAGGACATCTCGATATTCAAAACAATGTTGATATAAAAATCATGTATTTTCTTGTTTTTTAATAAAAAAAAACCTAAGAAATACGTTTGGATAAGTCTCTTCCAAATGTGGCTCATTACGATTTTTGATTGGATAACAAAATTATAGAATAAAACTATTATTCTCTGTTAATAGCTCTCACTTAATTTTATTTCAATCTCGTCTATATTTATATATATAATTAAAAACTAAAATTTAACAACCACCGCAGGGTCCCACTGAGAGCAACTGTCATCTAAAAAAATTACATCGGCTCCCAGTAGGACCGCGGTAAATCCCATTC
>JAABKJ010008267.1:0-11491 GCA_011634705.1 Andricus grossulariae | reverse complement strand
CGGCAACTGAGAGACGAGATTCTTAGAAAATATCTTTTCCTTTAGAATACACGTTGAATTATTTCAACTTCCTTCGAGTATTTCTAATTCTGTAGAATTCAAACGATCTCTTACAATTTACTTGTGCTCCTTTGAATTCTTTTGAATTTATTTGCAATTCTCTTGAAAACTTCACAGTACACCTTAAGTTATTTTGTATTTCTCCAAGACTTTTGTATTTTCTGAATTTAAAATTCTCTGAAATCTTTTGAATTCTATGAATTCTTTTGTATTCTCTAAATTCTTTTGAAATTCTATATGATTTTTTAATTCTGTTAATTTTTTTGAAGTTTGTGTATTCTTGTGCACTCCGTGAATTCTTCTGAATTCTCTAAATTATTCTTAATTCTATGAATTCTTCCGCTATTCTCTGAAATCTTCCGTATTCTCTGAATTCTTCTCAATTGTCTGAATTGTTTTAAATTCTCTGAACTCTTTTAAATTCTCTGGTAACTTTTGAATTCTTTTGTATTCTCTAAATTCTTTTGAAATGCTCTATTTTTTTTTGTAATTCTGTGAATTCTTTTGAAGTTTGTGAATTCATTTGCACTCTGTGAATTCTTCCGAATTTCCCAAATTCTTCCTAATTCTTTGAATTGTTCTTAATTCTATGAATTCTTTCACTATTCTTTGATTTCTTCCGAATTCTCTGAATTCTTTCAAATTCTTTGAATTCCCTGATTTATTCTGAATTTTCTGAATTCTTTTAAAATTTTCTGAACGCTCTAAACTGTTTTGAATTTGTTGAATTCACGGTATCACTGAATTTTTTTTTATGTTTTTTAATTATCTTGAAATCATTAGAATACACGTTGGATTGTTTTAACCATATTTTAGTATTTTTAATCCTGTAGAAATTGAACGAATTCTTCAGAATTAACATTTTTTTTTAATTCTCTTGAAATTTTTACCATACACCATGAATTGTTCTTACTTTCTTCAAGTCTTTTGTATTTTTTGAACTCTCCTGAATTATTCTAAATTCTCTTATAAATTTTGAGATGTCTGAATTCTTTCCAATTCTCTCAAAGATTTTGGATTTTATGAATTCTTTTGTATTGTCTATTTTTTTTAAATTATGTGAATTCTTTTGACATTTTCTGAATTATTTGAACTGTTCTGAATTTTTTAATTTTCACGAGACAACTGAATTCTTTTAATAATTTTTTATTATCTTTAAATTATTAGAATACATTTCAAGTTACTTTGAACTCCTTCAGATCTTTTGTATTTTCTAAATTCTCTTAAAATCTTTAGGATACACGTAGAATTATTTTAACTTCCATCGAATATGTTTCGTTCTGTAGAATTCAAACGAATTCTTAGAATCCACATGTACTCCTTTGACTTGTTTTGAAGTTTTTTTGAACTCTCTTAAAACCTTTACAATACACCATTAATTATATTGAATTTCTACATTTATTTCATATTATCTGAATTCTCCTGAATTCTTTTGAATTCTCTGAAATATTTTGTATTCAACTAGTCTTCTGAATTCTTTTTCAGTTTCTGAATTCTTTCGATATCTTCAGAATACGCCTTGAATTATTTTGAAATCCTTCAAGTGTTTTCAATTCTGTAGAATTCCACAGGATACAAAATATTCGAAGAAAGTTGAAGTAATTTGACGTGTATTCTGAAGATTTTGAGTGAATTCAAAATATTCAAAAGAAGGAGTTCAAACTAACTCAAGGTGTACTCTAATGATTTCAAGATAATTACAAAACATTTTAAAACATTCAGTGATATCGTGAGTATTCGTCGAATTCAGAGTAGTTCAAAGAGTTCATAAAATTTCTAAACAATTCAGAGAATTCAGAAGAATTTAAAAAGTTTAGAAGAATTCAGAGAATTCCGAAGAATTCACAGATTTCAATAGTATTCACAGAATTCAAAATAAATTTAGATAATTTTGAAAAATGTATGTAATAGAAAAGAATTCATAGAATTTAAAATATGTCACAGAATTAAAAGGAATTCAGACAATTCAAAAATTATCAGAGAATTCAGAATAATTCAGGAGAGTTCATAGAATATAAAAGACTAACAGAAATTCAGATCAATCCATGGTGTTTTATAAAGATTTTAAGAGAATTAGGAAAAAAAAACTTTAAAATTTCTGTAGAATTCGTGTGAATTCTACAGAATCAAAAATTTTCAAAGAAAGTTAAAATAATTCAACGTGTATTCTAATGATTTCAAGATAATTTAAAAAAAAATTTTTAATTCAGTGATACCGTGAATTTAACAAATTCAAAACAGTTGAGAGAGTTCAGAAAATGTTGAAACAATTCAGAGAATCCAGAATAAATCAGGGAATTCAAAGAATTTGGAAAAATTCAGAGAATTCGGAAGATATCAAAGAATAGTGTAAGAATTCATAGAATTAAAAAGAATTCAAAGAACTAGGAAGAATTTAGAAAATTAGGAAGAATTCACAGAGCGCAAAAGAAAACACAAACTTTAAAGGCATTCACCGAATTAAAAAAAATTATAGAATTTCAAAGGAATTTAGAGTATTTACAAAATTTGGAAGAATTCAGATAATTCGGAGGAAAACAAGAAAATAGCGAAAGAATTCATTAAATTAAGAAGAATTCAGAGATTTAGGAAGAATTTAGAAAATTCGGAAGAATTCACAGGGTGCAAAAGAATTCACAAACTTCAAAAGAACTTACAGAACTCAAAATAAAATTTGGAGTATTTCAAAAGAACTTAGAGAATAAGAAAGAATTCAAAAGATTTCAAAGAATTTGAAAGAATTCAGACAATTAAGAAGAATTCAGAGAAAAGCGAAAGAATTCAGAGAATTAAGAAGAATTTAGAGAATCCAGAAGAATTCACAGAGTGCAAAAGAATTCAAACTTCGAAAGCATTGACAGAATTTAAAAAAATTACAGAATTTCAAAAGAATTTAGAGAATACAAAATAATTCGTAGAATTCAAAAGATTTCAGAAAATTTGAAAGAGTTCAGAGAATTCAACGAATTCAGATAATTGAGAAAAATTCAGAAAATTCAGAAAAATTCAGTGAATTGAGTAGATTTCAAAGAATACAAAAAACTTTGAGAAATTCAAAATAATTTACGGTGTACTGTAGAGGTTTCAAGATAATTGCAAAAAACTTTAAAAGAATACAAAGGAGCACAAGTGAATTCTAAGAATTCGTTTGAATTCTACAGAATTGAAAATACTCGAAGGAAGTTAAAATAATTCAATGTGTATTCTAAAGGAAAAGATATTTTCTAAGAATCTCGTATCTCAGTTGCCGTTCACCTAACGCATGCTTCCAATTGATTAATCTTTAATTGTTAATTACTCATTAATTACTAACTTTACGTCCAAAATTTAATTAATATTTTCAACTCCATTTTTATGAGGAATTCTAAAATATAAAAATGTACCTTGAGTACTGGAACACCCTGTATATCTTAATTATAATTCTCATAATTTGTTTGGTCAGAAAATAGGTTTATTCAAAGGAATTATTGGCAGGGGTATAAAGTTGAGTGACGTTAAATTTAGAAAAGATAATTTTGATCTACTAAAAATTACATTAGTACAAAATAATTATTCGCTTCCTTTCATGACAATTATTATGAAAGAAATGATTCGTGAACTCTACAATAGTTCTAGTGAGAAGAATAACTGGATTTACACTTACAAAAAATCTGATTTGAAAGTCACGTTACCTTATTTTGCAGGACTTCCCGAAAGATTAGGATCTTTAAAAAAATTTAACACAAATGTTTATTTTAATAATGAAAACACTATTAATATATTTTTACTTAACAAAAAGGATAGTGATAATGTAGAAGTTTTGTCTGGAATTATATATCTTATAAAATGCAAATGTTTTGAAAAAGTTTAAATTGGGTAGCAGACTAAAAACTAGAGTGGCTAAAGATAAAAGAGATTGTAGAGTTGGTAATGTGAACACAGGTTTATCACAGCCTTGTTGAAATTGAAACCATTACTTTTATTTTGATTTCAATAATATTAAAATTTTGGCTAGGGAAGAAAGTACTCATAAAAGACGCATTATTGAATCCATTCTTATCAATCCATTTCAATCCAATCCATTTTTGTCGAATTTATTTAAGGACTATAAAACAATCCAGTTTCTTCAGTGCGCTTTCCTCATTTTCGGTTTCTATAGGGTTCGCCTTAATACTTACCAATTAATTGATCGCCTTATTGTAAGAAACGTTAAAAAACATTTAAATATAAATTAATATGCAGGACGGTCAAACATATGCTCCATCATATTCTCTATAATTTTCGCTCGCAGGAACATGTCTCCTAAACTATTTAGTATGTATTTATGTAAGTCTCTGTTGAGACTCAATTGTATTCATTTTATATCTACGAACCATACCATTAAATTAGAGCATTGTCTTTCCTCTCGGACCTTATGACTTCAGTATATTCGCTATTATATTTAATGAGCGCAGAATCCAAACGCAAGATCGAAATAAAAGTAACAATTTCTCTTTGTAATTAAGCTGTTTGTTTCAACATCAAAGTGTATCCTTCTGCAGAGCAACTAAGAATCAACTTCAACTGGTTTTAAATTAATTTCCATCTTTTAATGATTTCCTTTCCTTCCAAGAATTTCCCTTCATTTAATAATTTACCCTCTCCCCAGTAATTAGCGTACTCTTTACTTTCATTTTTTGTTTTGTTTTGGGAACGTTCACTAATTACGTGAAAATGATATTTAAAACAATAGAATCCCTCCACCTCGGCTGTAAGGATACGTAGCATTTTTCAGACTCCTAATCCCTATTTTTACTCAATATATAAAAAATATATCAATTATTTTCACTCTGAACAATGTTTTAAGGGATTTCGCAATATTTGATATATTTGAGAAGATTTCCAGTCATTTGGAAGTATTTCAACAGATTTCAAGGGATTCTAGGGTATTTCAAGAACTCCTAAAGTTTTAGGGTATTTTAAACGATTCCAAAGGATTGCGACAGGTTTTACAGATTTCAAATGTTTCAAAAATATTTCGAGTTTTTGAAGAAATTATCTAGTACAATTTAAAGAAAATTTCAGTTTTTTCCAAGAATTTTACCAGATTTTCAAGGAACTTCAAGAAGTTTAATCAGATTTCAGAGATTGTACTGGATTTCGAAGGATTTCAAGAGATAACGAAGGATTTCGACATATTTGAGAGATTTTAAAAGATTCCGAAACATTTAAAAATAAATCAGGAGATTTCAAAGGATTTCAAAGGAATTCATGTATACCGAAGAATTTTCACGAATTTTAAAGGATATCTATTTTAATGAGATTTCGAAGATTTAAAGGGATTGAAAGAGATTTCAGGGGATTTTAAAAGCTTTACAAAGTTTCCAAAGGATTTTGAGAGATTTTAACGGATTGTAAGAGATTTGAAGGGATTTCGATGATTTCACAGGATTTCAAAGGATTTTAGGAGATTTCGAAAGATTCAAAAGAATATTCACGGATTTTAGAGGTTTTCGAGAGATTTCGAAACATTCAGGTAAATTCCAAAAAATTTCCGAATAATGTAAAGGATTTTGTGGGGTTTTGATGTATTTTAATGGATTTTCAAAGATATTATTTAGTTTTAATATATTGTAAGGGACTTCAAAAGATTGAAAATTATTCCCACGGATTTTAAAGACTTCAAATAATTTTAAAGGGATTTTATGGGATTTCAAGTGATCTCGTAAGATTTCAAAACATTTTAGACATTTTCAATTACTTTAACAGATTTTTAAAGATCTTCAGGGATTTTTACGGTGTTTACAGGATTATAAGGGATTTTTATAGAGATTTTAAACACTTTAAATGATTATTAGGATTTTCACTGTTTTTGAAGAAATTCCAAAGGAATATTAAATATAAATATATTAAATATTAAGGAATTTTAAGATATTTCAAAGGATAGCAACGGATTTTTAAAAATATATATAGGTTTTGATGATTTTGCGGGACAGCAAAGGATTTTAATATTCAAAATTGGCTCCACAAATATCAGAGGATTTCGTCAAAATTGAAAATATTTAGCGGAATTTCAAAGAAATTTGGAATAATATAAAGGAATTTAAAAGGATTTCAAAGAATTTTAATAGCTTTTGAAGGATTTGATTGGATTTTAATATACTGTGAGGGATTTGAAAGGATTCGGAAAGATTCCTACGTATTTTAAATATTTCCACGAATTTTGAAGGGATTTTAAAGATTTCAAGGGATCCTATAAGGTTTCGAAATATTTCACAGATTTTTAGGGATTTTACCCGATTAAAGTTTTTTTTAGGGATTTTCACAGAGTTTAAAAGATTATAAGCTATTTTGTAGACTTCAAGTGATTTTTTGGATTTTAAGGGATTTTAAGAGATTTCAAAATACGTTGGAAGATTTGAAAATATTTGATTAGATTTTAAGAGGTGGAAAAGGGTTTTGATGATTTCATGAGATTTCAAAGGATTTAAAGAGATTTCAAAATATTCGAAAGTTTATCCACGGATTTTAGAGGATTTCGTAAGATTTCAAAAGAATTGAACGAAATTTGAAATGATTTCTGAATATTATAAAAAATGTAGAGGAGTATCGAGGAATTTAAATGTCTTTTAAAATATTGGATTGAATTTTAATATATCTGAAGGGAATTCAAATGTTTCGGAAAGATTCCCACAGATTCTAAAGATTTTCATGAATTTTGAAGGTGTTTCAATGATTTCCAGGGATCTCGTAAGATTTTGAAATATTTTACAGATTTTCAAGGATTCTAACAATCTTTTAGTGATTTTAAGGGATTTCCTTGGAACTTGAAAGATTATAAGTGATTTTAATGGGATTTTGAAGATTTGCAGGAATTTCACGAATTCCGAAGGATATCAGGGGATTTAAATGAGATTTCGAAGACTTGAAAGAATTCAAAAGAGATTTTAAGACATTTCAGGGTATTTCCAAAGATTTTAAAAGAAATTACAAGGATTTTAAAGGATTTCAGCGGATTTCAATAGATTTGAAGAGATTTCGATCATTTTACTCGATTTCTACGGGTTTTGAACATTTTATTGATTTTTAAAAGGTTTTTATAGATTTCAAGGGATCTTGTAAGATATCGAACTATTATATGGAATTTCAAGGATTTTAACAGACTTTTAGGGATTTCAAGGGATTTTCACGTATTTATTTTCACTCTATATTTATTGGGTGTATGTATGACGCCTGAAACAAATGACCTTGAATGCTAATGGACGCGAGGGGAGAGCTTTGTATGGTGCATTTGTGAAGCTCTTCGCCTGGCGTGATTGCTAGAGAAATTGATCAACGACCTGGGTCGAAGGAATATTGCGGAACGAACGTGTTATTAAAATAAACAACACAAGAATTCTATGATAATCTAAAAATTGATCTCCCCCCCCTGGGGCTATGGGGGGGGGGGCTATGCCGCCTCGTACGATTCCCTTCCTCACTTTTCTTGAGTGATCCCCGACTAGAACCGAATGAGTCACGCTTACCCTATAGAGGATATGAATTAATGGTATGACAATAATAAAAATAATGTAATATGAAATATCACATTATAAAAAAGAAATAATGGAAATGAAAAAATTCACTGAAAAAATAGTTGGTTGGAACAAGTAATAATGTATTAAGGCCAACTCTTTCAGTTTGTAATATATACCGCTACCACGTAACTACTTTTATTTATAAGAGTGGTAGTTGTTATTCATACTACTTTACTTGTTGTCGCAACAATTTTCGATGGAAAACAACCATTCTAGGTACTTATATTTATTATTCCAAGTAGTAGTTCTCACTAATAATTTAATCAGCCTTAAAATTATATTAGTAGTTCTGAGTACACATAAAGAATTAATCCTAACTATGAAAATTGGTATAGTTTCAACTCCCGAAAGGAAAAATACATAACTGATCAACAATAAATTTCTCCTCAATGAGAATATAAAAACTTGGAGAATTCCTATCAAATCAAAAAAGTGAAACGTAGATAAAAATATTTCATTCAAGCGACACGTGAAACTTTCAAGATCATCGGTATGAGGAGGTTATATTACTCAGATGAAATCCGGAAAGCTCAATGTCTAACGAATGAACTATTTTTTACTTGCCTTTCACTTTTCCGAAGTAATCTTCTGACCTTCAAGCTTTCATAAGATTTTGAACTTTCAGTATATTTATATAATTAATCAATCTGGTCGACTTCTCTAACACCTAAAAGAACACCGAAATAATAAACACGGCGACGATGGTGAGCATGACGCGATATTTCGACACGAATGTGGGCTGCAATGCTAAGATTTAAGTTCTACCAATGTCGAGGGCCCAAAGCTCACATCACACCAGCGCCAACAACCACCTGTAGAGGGTTTTAATTCCAGAAACGAAACTTCGCGATTTTTAAAGCTTCATAAAGAAAATTTGAATTTAAACCAGAGAGGCCGTTAAGGGCTTTTGAATATTTCATTGATACGGCCGCCCAAAAACTTAATCAACTTTTAACGATGGCCGAGAACTCCCATCATACCAGTACCAACAACACCGCCTCAAAAGGGTTCAGCTCCAGAACCAAGACTTCGCGATTTTAACACCTTAATAAAGAAAATTTGGATTCAGACCAGAGAGGCCGCTGGAGACTTTTGATTATGTCATTGATACGGTCGCCCAAAAACTCAATCAACTTTTAACGATGGCCGAATACTCACATCATACCAGTACCAACAACACCGCCTCAAAAGGGTTCAATTCCAGAACCAAGACTCCGCGATTTTAACACCTTAATAATGAAAATTTGGATTCAGACCAGAGAAGCCGCTAAAGACATTTGATTATGTCATTGATAGGTCGCCCAAAAACCTAATCAACTTCTAACGATGGCCGAAAACTCACATCACACCAGCACCAACAGTACAACCTGAAGAGGGTTCAATTCCAGAAATGAAACGTTGCGATTTCAACACCTTAATAAAAAAAATTGGATTTAGACCAGAGAGACCGCTCAGGACTTTCAATTAAAACGTGCACAAAACTGGTTAGTTAATTTTACCATCAAAGAAGTTGTCGCAACTAATACTATCTCTAGTAATGAAAAGCTAGTTGTCCCAAACAACCCTTTTTCAGTATAGTTGTCCCAGACAACCTTTTTTCAGTGTAGCTGTCCAAAACAACCGTAAGTAAAGATTCGTCCAATTTTCTGGACCCCTTCCCACTTAAAAAGTCTTACATAATTAATGGCCGCTTCCTTTCCGTAGAATAATTAGTATCTAATAAAAGTTAATTTGACCTGATACTTATCTGAGACTATATCTTAAGATTTGACTTAGTCCAGCGTAGCGCACTGCGATTGGCGCAGCTGAAGCACTTTCCGAGTTTCTGACCGAAGACATAGCTCAAAAGTTCTTCCTAGTTTCAACCACTCTCGTTCGGGACTCAGCCAAGAGAAGAGGAGAGACTGCGGAAATTACGTATAAACTGGGGAAATCACTTAGACTGTCAGGCTTCACCAACCGAAAGTGGTGCATCGCATCAATATATAGTGACCGTTCTCCAACTCCAACCCACGTTAGCCACGGACATGGATTGAAAGCGTATTTGTTGCACAGCTGGAACTTTGGATAAATTTATTCTGTCCATTAAAATCTCTGTCATTTTACAAATTGAAATGGTAGCTACAAACTGAGAGGTGCTTAAAAAAAATGTCGAGAATTTTTGAGTCAAGGAAGAATTTCCAAAATATTTTAGACCACTTAGTAAAGTAATGTTGATGAATCAGACTGATTACTATTTCACGGTAGCCAATTCAACTTTTAAAAAAAGTCCAGGTTATTTGCCCATTTTTCCAGGTCGAACATTACATTTTGCCCGGGTGAATTTCAGAATCTAGAACCAGTTAAGGATTAAACTAATTCCAGATTCTGGAATTTTTACACAAATATTTTTTCTTTTTTTTCAATTGAAAAAAAAATTATTTTACTACAGACGAAAACTTTTCACAATATTAATTAGCAAATAAGCAAAATATCGTCCTGAAGAGTAGATTCTAATTGTTTAAGGAAAGTTTTCTATCACTGGCACAAATTTTACTTTTGGAAGGTCAGTTTTAATGATTTAAACCCGAAAATATGTAAGGTATATTATTGTTTATACGTAACTCGTCTGTAATTTTTACACACAACCAAATAATTAATTAACACTGTTGAGCGTCTAAAGACCTTGGACACCAGGTTATATATTTTTTTTTTGATTGAAAAAAAAATTTCGGCAACCCTAGCGAACACCTTAAATACTTGATAAATTCTCAGCTCGAGCTTCATTGCTCAGCGTATTCTCGGGAACATATATATAATATGGGTTTATGTACCTTATTCAACTTCTCGAGCATTTAAGAACTCTATCCTTACAAAGCTCTATCTCACTCAGTCAGCCAATCAGGCGCGATTATTCTATACTTGCTTGGAACCTTACAACGCACCGCCTTTCCAAGCAGCATTTACAAGGATGCACCAAGCCTAATCGTGCAAGTTTCGCTCCCTCTAGTCGAATAATAGTTCGTTTGCAAGGATCTGTATTCTCTCACTGTGCTGCAGCTACCAGGATATATGGCACTTTGCCACTCTTGGCACAGGATCGATTGCGGAGGGAAGAAGGGTTATAAATCTTCCAGTGAGATATTTCTCTCACTTTTACTATGAAAATGCGATTATTGTGTCTGCTGAATTTTTTTTGCGACTTTTGTTTGGAAAAGTTTGATCTTCGTGGCTGCTTCTTGATGCCAAACAAACCGTAGAGTAGCCCATTCCTCGCCAAAAGCGAGACTAAAAGTTACTTCCAGAATTGATGAAAGCACTGTTTCGGAAGCTGAGTATTAAACAACTGAGTAAACTTCGATCCGATGGTGGTTTGCCTTCTAATCTCGAACGATATGGCGGGTTTCTTGATATCGTATAAACAGAAGATGGTTCTGTACCTCAGGACCTATTATCCTACGCAAATGGATTAGAGTAAATGTCGGTTATTTATCTAAGGGGATTTCAGCTTTATTATTATGACATGAATCGACTTTTAACATAATGCTAATAGATAATAATGTTACATTAATAAAAAGTATTTTAATCTGAAATGTATTGAGTTTAATATTCTCAATTGAGAACATTTTCCGAGACATTATATATAATAATCTACCATTAAATAATTAATTAATTCATTCATTCATTCATTCATTGAAGCTTTTATGTTACTGCTCGATTATAAATTGTTCTTTGTCTTTTTACTTTTTCTATCATGGCGATTGGACAGTTTATTATTATACGAGGTCTGTCCGGAAAGTATTTGACCTCATTCTCTAACTTTGTACCTAGTTGTGCTATTGTCAAAAACAAGCCTTTACCATTCAGGAAAGACATCTGTAAGGCCCCCTACCACGTAACATGGACCTGCGAAGCTT
>JAABKJ010008266.1:0-11491 GCA_011634705.1 Andricus grossulariae | reverse complement strand
AGTTCGATTTGCCATTTTAAAGCTTTCTTATCCTTACAAAGCGCTAAATTTGAGTACCACGGGCAGCAATTTCGGACCATTTGAGACTGTTTTCAACTTTCTTCATTCCCTTGACAAGTTCACTGCGTGCTACCAATTCCATGATCCAACAAAGTATGGTCTCACCACGCGCAACCGACGAACCATTTGATTCGTTAACTTTTTTTTAGATGCGCGTGGCGAGACCACACTTTGTTAGATCATGGAATAGAGAGCACGCAGTGAACTTGCTAAGGGAATGAAGAAAGTTGAAAATAGTCCGAAATTGCTGCCCATGGTATTCAAGTTTAGCGCTTTGTAAGGCTTTGACAGGCTAGAAAAAGGTGTTTCATCATGAAAACTCCCATAATAGTTTTCTTTTGCTAATGATTTTTTAAGCTTCACAGGAAAGTTCAAATAGTTTACTAATAAATCTGCAAGTCGTCGATACTTTATAATGTTTAGACGGCATTTTTTTTCCGGTCATATATATTCTCGTAAGGGAATGGAGAGAACTGGGTACAAAATTGGGATGTCCTATGTATGTGAAGACCATAAGGCTCTAGTTGTAAGCAGCAAAGCTAACACAGTATGCAGACCACCTGTCAAATTCGCGCTTCATTAGTCTGAAATCCGAACCACCCATTAGGTATTTTCACTTGAACCACCGGCTAACTTCACTTCGTTGAGTGCTGAGGGGAAAACAATGGACCAAATACATGTGATTCGGTGCATTTTT
The DNA here is from genome assembly GCA_011634705.1 of Andricus grossulariae. Classification (NCBI taxonomy): domain Eukaryota; kingdom Metazoa; phylum Arthropoda; class Insecta; order Hymenoptera; family Cynipidae; genus Andricus; species Andricus grossulariae. Next base: position 10,734 of record JAABKJ010008266.1, on the reverse strand, counting down.
GCCCTATTTTGGTAATATCTTCGTAAAAACTAATTTTTTCTATATATAAGATATATATATATATATAACAAATTCGAATTCTGAAATTTCCAAAGTAGGCCATCTGCAAATTTATTTATAAACTCCAAGTTTATCAAGTCGCCCAACAAATTTTGTAATTTATAAAGAAAAGTGGACACTGGCCAGTTTTGAAATGTTGGAATTATCAATGTGGAAAATTTTTTAGTATCAAAAATAACACTTGGGCGACTTGATAAACTTGGAATTTATAAATAAATTTGTAGAGGGCCTAATTTGGAAATTTCAAAATTCAAAATTGATGGTTATGAAATTTTTTGCTGGGTGACTTGTTAAACTTATAATTTATAAAGAAAAGTGTACACTTGCCAGTTTTGTAATGTTGGAATTATCAATGTGGAAAATTTGGTTATATCAAAAATAACCGTTGGGCGACTTGATAAACTTGGAATTTATAAATAAATTTGCAGAGGTCCTAATTTGGAAATTTCAGAATTCGAATTTGGTGTTCCTGAAATTTATTGCTGGGTGACTTATTGAAATTATAATTTCAAAAATATAATTTCAAAATTTTCAAGTTATAATTTCATACTGGGTAATTTGATAAATTTACAAAACATACAAGCATAAGTTGATTTATCTATAAAATTGATCCATTTGCAGATGATGTCGGCAAAAACTATTTCGATATTTTATAGTCAATTTGTAGTCAAATTTATTTACATTTTTTATTTTTATTTCTTAATTTAAAACTGCAGCTGAGACTCGAAGCCTGGACTGGCGATCGATAAGGAGCATTGAAGCGCGAATTTGACAGGTGGTCTGCATACCGCGTTTGCTTTGCTGCTTACAACTACAGTCATATGGTGTTCACATACATCGGACATTTCAATTTTTTACCCAGTTTCAAAGTAATAAATTTGCGAACGCTTCTCGTCGTTCAAATGCTGTCTTCTGCTATCCAAAGATTTCTCCCCTTCGAAAAATTTATGATTAGAGTAAGAATAATGATTGCCTTAGCAAAAGGTTTAATTCCCCTAAATTTTATTGATCTGAGGATTTCGCAAAGCCCCGGATATTCGACAAGTTTTCATTCTTTCTTTCTCAAATACTTCTGAAAAAATATATATTGAGTCGCTGCCGTACCTATACGAAAAAGATTCCAAGTCGGATTTAACGAACATCCTTAATGCCAGGTTCTAAAACCTTATCATGTTGAAGTCTTGAATTTGATGAATTATTTTCTTAATTTTTCATTGTTTTGAATTTATTGTGGAGGCATTCAATTTCAAACGGATTGATTATAAATCCTCTAAACTAAAATTTGTGCAACTATCAAGTCTTTCAATTTGATACTCTACAATTTCAAAGAATACAAAAAACTAGAAAATTTTGTACGTTTAAAATTGAAATCATACAATTTAGAATATCGAAATAAAAATTGTTAAAGTAAAAACTGACTATCAAGACTTTTAATATAATTTGGAACTAAATCATTGTGAAGTTTGCAATTCTGAACCTCTCAAAATTGAGAAACTATTTTATACAACTATTTTATAGAACAAAAGAGTGTCTTATCGCGGTTCTCCGCATGGGGCAGCCGAGTGACTACGGCTTCCCAATTATAATTTCCAGTAATTTTTCTTATTCCATTATGTAATCGGAAAATGATACATTAATCGAATACAAAAAAAAAATCACTTTTCAACAAAAAAGAAATTTTACTTTTTATCTAATCCTCCCATCATATATACATATTAGGGTGATTCACAAAAAACTTGGTTTTGTTTTTCGGCGGCCGTATCGTGACAGTGTATTTATCTGGGTGAGAGAATACTTTCTTAGATTTTCGTAGTTTTTAATTTTTTTCAATATAGATATTAGTTGTAGAGAAATATCGTTGGAATGCAAATTGTAGTTCATGTAAAGGAAAAACTGTCATACAGTGTGCGGTTGGCAAAAAATTATTTAGCGCCGGAAAAATTCATCGAAAGTACGATTTCTTGGGAACAGAGAGATATAAGAGCCTAATTGTGTCAAAAATATATAAAAGATATAAGCTTTTAATGGCTTCTCCTTGAATACAATTTGACAAAATATCAAGTCGTATATAAGAAAAAGTTTAATAGATCAGATTCCCCTGATTACAAATAGCTTGGTTATTCATTTTTTTTTTCTTCAAAATCCTGGTCATTTTTTGTTTGAACATTTTCTTTGTGTGACAATTTCCTTATATATTAACACAAAAAAATCAAAAAAATGTTAGACTCTCCGAGCAAAAATAAAAAAATGAAAAAGTTTGTTACATACATATGAAACCATGTATGTAACAAACGACTAAAATATTTCGGGGCATATTGAGTCTTGCAGCATAACGTACCGCGACGATATTCTAGGCTGGGTGAAATGTCTGCGACTTTTTGGAGAAAATCTCCTAAACGTGAAGGTAAGTTATAAAGGTCTGCACAGTAATCTTTTCAAGTGTAGAATGCATTTGCGCAATTCTGTTTCTTCATCCTTTTATCGGTTGAAGCCCTTCCAGTTTCACGAAATACAAGCAACTGTCCAAAATTTGAGGTTAGATTACCACTATTACCTTAACTATCTGGGCATTATGCTTGATAGGAGATTGACCTGGATTCCTCAGATCAGGGCTGTTGCTGCTAAAGCCTGAAGAGCAGTCAATATCCTACGGGTTATTGCGAGAATCTCTTGGGGAGCGTCCCCCTCCCTCTTGCTCAGAATCCACAGTTGGCTGGTTAGGGCGTGTCTGGAGTGGGGTGCTCCCGTGTTTTTCAAGGCTAGCATGACGGCCTTGAGGATGCTGGACATTGTACATCTTGCATCTCTCAGGGTGGCTTTGGGCTGCATGAGCTCGACGCCCATCACGCTGCTCCTCTCTGAGGCTCTTGAGACTCTCCTGTCATTCCGCAGGTCCTTTCTGTCATACAGGTTTATCCTCTGCAATTCCTGCTGGAATAACAGCCCCCTAGCGAGGAAATTGGAGGATCTAGCCTTGGAAACTTGGACAAGGACCTTCAAGGTTAACCCGGATAAGAGCAGCCTAATATCGGCATTCGAAGCTATGACAGCATTTGCCTGAGCACTGGACTGCTCTTCAAGTCCGAAATATTTTGACGGCCTTTGGAACGAGTTGCCAGCTGAGATACCCGTTAATCTGGAATCTGGCCTGGTTTTTAAGGATTATGCGTCTCCACACCCGCTCTTCGCAGAGTTCGTAGGCTCTGCAACGACTTCTCCGCAGATTCTCGGAACCTATGGGCCCAGTAATGGCGCGCGTGGTGGGAAACGGAGTGGCGGCCGCGAAGGGAGAGAGCTTCGACATTCGCTTTTGCTGGATTCCCCCTCATAGTGGGATCAGGGGCAACGAGATTGCAGATGGGGTGGCTAAGCAGGCCTCTAGATTTCCGGTCATCGCTGCTAAGGGTCTTCCGGTACGCGATTTGCGTGAGATATGCCAAGGCGATTTCGAGTTTTGGGCCGCTCTATGCTGGCCTTATGGTAGTATCGACAGTACGAGGGGGAACTATTTCTCAAGGGTAAATATCAAGCCGCCTAGGCCCTGGTTCCACGACCTCAGTCTAGCCAGTCGTCATCTCAACCTTATCGCTAGGCTTAGGACTGGCCACATATGCACGGGACACCATTTCGCGAGGATGGGATGGAATCTTCCGGTTGGATGCGAATGCGGAGTTTCGCACAAGGATCTTTTCCATCTCCTGAATCAGTGCCCTATCCTATCTGGGGGAGGGCGGCGTCGTACGCGTTCTTTGAGCGAGTCGACGCGGGGATTCCTCCTGGTCAGATAGATTTAAACGATATTATTTTTAGTCCCTCTAAAGAGTCTATAAGTGATCTGGGTCGCTTTTTCCAGCGGGATAATATGGTCATTTAATGTTGAGAGGAGCTTTTCTCTTGTAATAAGTTTAAGCATTAAATTCGATTATGTGTGGTTTTGAATTTGGCGCTTTCCTGCGCGGACGACACCTCTCCCTTCCCTCAAGATGGCGGTGTCAGCAGTCAGAGAGAGTGAGGGGATCGTTCACCAGGGTTTAGAAATACCTATTCGTGAGCTACGGAAATTATTTTCTGTGGACATTCTGCAGGGACTGACTCAAGACTGGAAACTCACGTGGTACTATCTAAAGGAAGGAAGAACTTCAATTTAAAGGAACTTATTGTGAATTTACGGAAAACAACCAGAATTTTTTGGTTATGTCATGGCTTGTTGACGACGTGCTAGATTCGCACAGCGGTTTTATATCCTTCTATCTAGCCATTCCAACAAGTGCTAGAAATAACATTTACAGCACAAGCCATTTTACAATTGTTTACAACAGCACATTATAAATTGTGTAACCATTTTCAATTTTCCTCCGAGAAGAATAATTATCGCTAAATTAGAAGAGCACTTTGCGTAATGTTTCTGGCGCAAGACAGAATTCTTGGGAGCAATGTTTTTGGTACTAGGCATTTTGAAAATGTTTAAACAACTAATAGTGTACTGTGTCAAGAATTGTAAAATGTCTAGCGCCAGGTATATTAGTCGTAATATTACTTCGAATGCCTGAAGTGACCGGTGACAAAACCGCTGAGCTGATGTACTGCCGTAGTGCCCGGAAATATGACAAATTCCTTTGACGGAATTGTACGGGTGGAATAATATGACCAGACTGGAGCCCTAGGCTACCAGGAAATTGTCATCTTTTTCTGCGCAACCGACGTGCTAAATTCGCACAGCGGTCTTCTATCCTTCTATTTAGCCATTCCAACAAGTGCTAGGAATAACATTTTGACAATCAGCGAACTAAGACTTTCTCAAAAATTAATAAATTACAATCGAAATAGATACTAGTAATTTAAATTTTGTATTCCAAAGGAAGTTTCTGAAAGTTGTGGCACGGAAATGTTGAGAACCTAAACTAGTTGCCTAAAAATTTAAAGTGACAGGTAACGATTAGTAGTTACGTAACTGTTCAAATGAATTGAGTCAAGTTGCTGACACAGTAATATATTTAATATATGTACGTATACAATACATGTAAATATGTATTTTCCTGCACAACAGGCGTGCTGATTTCGTACTTCCTTAAACCCGAAAGGCATTCTAAATACATTTACTTACGGCAACGATGTGCCTTAGTGGGGGTTTTTAAAAATCTTCTCTCGATAAAGACCCGTCTGTAAATCATTCCATTTTTCTCGATAGATATGAGCCTGCTGCTTGCGGATAGGCTTTCCAAATATCTTTAGAATGTTTCTACTTTCGGGATGAAATGGCTGATAATTTTCTAGGCTGTGAGTGTGGAGATGTCTGGATACAGTATTTAGGATTTGTCGCATTGACCGTCTTGTTCTAGTTTTGGTTTGAGTTTCTCGAAGGCGAACATTAGTGTACATTCTAGTGGTTTACACGCCATGATCAGCCGGTGTGTCTTCCAGAGAAGACAGGGGTTGTAGCCCACTTGTTGCTCGAATACGCCCTCAATGCAGCTGTCGCAAATGAATGAGTAGTCTATGTATGGATCCTCTGGAGCTGAGAAAGAAACATATCACCGTCAAGAATACGAGTCCGACATCAGAATGGCTCCATGTCGTCAGGTTTTCGAGAAATCCTAATCTAGTTTCGCAAGAAACACAGTTCTTTGCTGTATTCTGGGTTAAATTACATCCCGAATTCGTGTTTCTTCTAAAAACTCGTTACGGCATCTAAAGTACCACTGTTACCCTTATAAACCCCTTTTTGAGTTATTTAGATAGGCTCGTAGTATGTAAAAAATTCAGAACGGGATTTGAAGGTTAACAGTGGTACTTTCAGATGCCGTAACGAGTTTTTAAAAGAAAAGCGAATTCGGGATGTAAGTTAACCCAGAATACAGCAAAAACTGTGTTTCTTGCAAAACTAGATTAGGATTTCTCAAAAACTTGACGTGATGGAGTAAAGTTTGGTCCCTGGGTTTAATAAATACCGGCCTGTTAGCACCAAAATAGCTTTGCTTACCTTCTGGTTCACAAGAAGCCTCTTCGGAGAGAATCCTGGTAAGCAATTTTTTGTGCTCCATTGAATGCATCACGTCTAGTTCAAGCTTCAAAAGCCAGACGAAAATTGTGGCAGTTAGCTTAGTTTTAATTGACAGTATAAGTTATTCCAGTTTACTCTCAACATGGGCCTGGAAAAATTGTATCTCGAACCATTTCACGATCCGATATTCTAGTGCAACTTCGCACAACTCCTCTTTCTCATTTTTTCGATATAATGTCTGTAAAAATTTATCGGATACGTGGGTCCGTCAATCAACCTGTCATTGAAAGGATACCGGTAATTCAACCCTGGATCAAGTTTCTCTGATAAAAAGCGCATCAGTATGATTCTATACAGTTTAATACTCGCCTGTAGTGTTTTTAACTTTTCGATGTCCATGTCAGGTGCTAAATTTTGAATTGATTGCGTTAAAATTAGATTTGCGCATTCGCTTAACTTTCCTTGATTTAAAAGATTAAAAGCAGGCGCTGGTACGTGTATGCATGTAGCTTCCCTCAGCTTCCGTTCTGAAAATTCTAGGTCCACTGCGTGCTTGCTACCGTGTGTGTTACTGATGGTAAGGATCAGTACGTTAAATTTGGAGCACGCGTAGTAGTGGTGCAGCAGTTCGGACTCGTTTTCATTCAACAGGTCGAAGACAATAGTTTTTTTTTCAAGGGCACCGAATTTATGTTTTCATTGATTTTTACAATTCGTGCGACGAGTTCTTCCCTTCGTTCAGCAATCACGATGTTCCACTTCAGTTTTAAACGATTATAAACTGATGTAGTTAGAAGAAACGTGCTTAAGGAGTCAGCGTTGACTCTAATGCTAAGCTCCTTTTGATCTGTCACGAGCGCTCGTTCTACGATTTTCTCCAACTTCTCCAAAGTCTGTTAGAATTGCGGATTTCAAGAAAAAACTGAAATCCGTAATTCTAGCAGACATTTCTGTAGATTTTACAGGTTCATCTGTAAATTTACAAACAATCTGTAAATCCAACCGAAAAATCCGTAAACATTACAAAAAAATCTGCTCTTCCTATTCCAGCATATGACATCTGTTGATTCTACAGTTTTTTTCTGCGTGTACTAATTCACTTAGTAGGGGTCACATATTTAATTCGTAAGTCTTAGAGAATAACTAATTTGTAACTGATATTTACGGAACAAGCTTACTAAAGTGAATTAGTAAACGAATCGGCACTAATGTTTTAAGTCATTTTTCAAATTGAGAGAGGACACTAGTTTGCAAACAAGTGCATAATTACCGTTGACTACCAACAGTGCGTTTAGCACATTTTGAGGACAGTCAAAATGATTGTTCAGGACATGATCGCAGGAGAGTCTCGGCCGTACAATGCTCCCAGGCCAGTAGTCAAACCCGTAAAGCAGCTCTTCGTTGACACTGATGTCTCTGGTGGCGACGAAATACACCTTTGTCTGGCCCTCAATCACGTACACTGCTGGACGCAAATCAGCAGCTCTGTCCAAAGCCATGTGAATTAGCCTCCCTTTCCCTGGAGGTGATATAGATCCATCAATGCAACATTCACGGTTTCCATAAATAAAGAAAACCATTCGAGTTGCCTAGCAATGAGCATAGTACAGTTCCCTTCTTCTCACGATCGCATCGACACCGCTGAGAAATTCGCCTCTCAACTCGGCCACGATGCCGCCTACTGATATCGGCTTGACGTTTGAAACTGTTTGCCCAAACTCGGTACACGCAACCTGCAGATCGTCTTCTAAGACTTTTCCGCTAATAGATGTAGCTGACAACGCCTCGGGAGGATCCTCTGAACTGTGGCTTTTCGACTTCTTCGCAGGAGAGGATATGCCTTAATGGCGTCTCGATTTTTTTCTCCGTAGTCGTACGTGATCTCCGATCCGACTTCAATGTTTTTCAATGCGAAAAAAAAAACAGTCTAGGAGTGCCGTTGTCCTCCACGACTCTGGCTGTAACGTTCGGTTTCATGCTATGGTTAATCAGCCTCCCTGAATAAGTCGTCTCCTCAGACGCATCCAGACCAAATTTTACACCATTATGGGCAAAGTAATAACTATAACATCCAACGCCCAACCTTCCATACAAGTCTTCTCTTTTCTCCATTAAATGAATATCCTCAACCAAACGGCCCTTGTACTCCAACACAATGTTGTGCTATTTAATTTTATTGAGTGTGAAAACTCCTCTACCTTATCCCTCTACCTGGCGATTTGAAATTTTGTTTTTTCGTCTTCCACGCACATGCCGGTCTTATTTTTCACTGTGCTATCGCGTCTTGAAGATCGTGGACGCGGCGCATGAGGTTTCTTAAACGTTTCTGCATAAAAAGAAAATGATTACTTGATTACATTTCCAGCTTCCAGGAACATTCTGGAGAGTGTGGATCTTGCACAGAAAATGTTCCCTGATTGGTAACCTCTCCCAGGAGTCCTCTGTGCATCGACCACGTGTTCATTTTATTACGACCTGCTCATTTATTTCTCGACCTATGAGAAAATAAAATAGCTTATCGTAACTAAATAAACACGTGGTCGGCATAAAGCGCACTGCGGGCAATGGTTACTAATTGTGCTACATTTTGTGTGCAAGATCTGCACTCCCGATGTCTGAATATGACTCTTCTATCTAGAATCGGCAGCCAAACATTTTTTTTACCTGGTTCGAGGGCCTGGCTTGTCTGCGGTTCCTCCTGATCGATTTCCACATGTTTCTTCTTTGCGGTGAAGACCCGTTTTCTTTCTCGTGTCTTTTTTCCTGTAAAAATGTGATTACAGCAGTTAATTACTATTATAGGCTCATCTGCTCTTGACTATTACTTCTTTGTAAATCTAAAGGAACGCCAAGAATAAATTACTTTTTCCGTGATATAAATTATCAGAACTATAGGGTAAATTGACTACTAAGCGCCAGAATTTTCTTGAATTTTCTTGGAGGCTCGAAATCGAGTATCGTCTGATACTAGAAGTCTGGCGTTAGTGCAACGAGAGTGTAGATCTTGCACAGAAAATGTTTCCTGATTGGTAACCACTCCCAGGAGTGCTCTGTGCATCGCCCACGTGTTCATTTGGTTACGACCAGCTCATTTATTTCACGACCTATAAGAAAATAATCATGTTAGTGAATGGTCTGGCTTGTAAAAGTGGTGACATGCGAGTATGGTGACGCAACTGCGAACGTCTTCTGAAGGATTCGTCTGTCCTTTCTGGGCAATTTACAAGATGAAACTGAGTCACCCAATCTTCTCTCAGGCTTTTTATTTCACACCTTTCACAGGCATAAAAACCTGTATGACCTTTTGTTTCCTTGAAGCAGTGTATACTGACATTAAATCGTTGGTCCATAATTGTGACACCCTTAGCCTGCAATTTATTGTCTTCTACAATAAAGTCGCCTAAGTAATTATCGAGACTAGCAGGCTTGGAATTTCCGGAACAAAAAACAAAAACTGCGAAAAATACTAAATCTCTCATGATTCTTATCAGCTCTCATTTAAATGCAGGGCGTCGCGCTTGTGGTGCCAGTGTTTCATTTTCTGGCGACATACATACGCATACCCTCCAATTGATCCAGCAGAGTCCTGCATTTCTTTGATGTTCTATACCGCTAATGATGTTCTTGAAAACTTTTTACCATATTTTGGCAGCTGAGGTGGAAGCCTTCGTCTTGAAATTTTAAGCATTTCGTCAACAGTTTTCTGATCCGTCCCTTTGGGAAGATATTGAAGCCATCAGGGCCAGATCGGTAATCGGGAAAATATATGGCGATTTCTGCACGGTTAACTCTTTTTTCATTTTTGTATGCCTTATAACATGAAAAAAATTGAATGGTTTGAATATTTGATTTAATTTGTTCCAATCTGATTTGTAAAGTCACAGGATTTTATGCTACAAGAAAAAAATTTAAGTCACTGCATACTGCTTATTGTTTTATTTATTTTTCTGTTAGCATAGCGGTTTATGTAACGCTCATTGTATAAAAAAAAGTGTCAAATCAGAGTTCTTTATCTGCACGAAATTTTTCGATATTTTGTACGACTTATGCGATTTAAAAAGAAATGGTTCCAGTTGAGGGTACTAAGCATTGAATCGTTTCGTTATTCAACTTATAAAAAAAATGTTGTTACCTATACTTTTAGAAAATCTCACAAACTTTTAATTATGTCGATGAAAAAAGTTGTGCTGTTTAAAACAGATGTTTCAAATATTGTAAATGAGCATAACATCCTTACACTTTAATAAAGTGTATTAATATTATAGGTCAGTCGATTTGCTTCGAATCGAGGAATCTTTTTCTGTTCTTGAACCAATTTTGATTTATTATAATGAAAAAATTTTTACTGTAAAAAACTGTTTTTTCGATAATTCTGCATTACTCTCTTAAATTCGTCTACTGCAAGAAACGATTTACGGGACGGAGGGAAATTAAGATTTTTTCGATAGCAAGGGCAGTCCTACCACGTCCTGGAAACCGGATTATTTAAAAAAATGTAAAATGCCATAGAAATGCAATAAAGTACTTCATTCCCAATTCAAACTATCAGTGTTTAAAATATTATAATTAGTTCGACAAAATCCATTTATACAATGATTTTTTCTATAAAGTAAAATTATAAAAAGCTCTATTACAACTTCATATGTACATATATATATATATATATATATATA
>JAABKJ010008265.1:0-11492 GCA_011634705.1 Andricus grossulariae | reverse complement strand
TTATTATATTTATTTTTACATTTTCATTTCCGTCGTTTTTTCAATTTCATTTCATTTATTTTTATATTTTAATTTCCATTACATTTTCTTTAATTTTCATTTTCGTTGCATTTTCAATTTTAGTTACTTTACATTTTCATTCAATTTTATTTTAATTTTCTTTACATTTCTATTTTCTTTGCATTTTCTTTAAAATTTCAATTACATTACATTTACATTTTCTTTACATTTTAAATTCCTTATATTTTCATCCCACTTTCATTTTCTTCAAATTTTAATTTCCTTTATTTTTTCATTTTCCTTGAATTTTAAATTTTATTTAATTTGCTCTTACATTTACAGTTTCCTTTTAATTCAGTTTTTCATTCCATTTTAATTTTATTTGCATTTTCTTTCAATTTTTTTTCAATTTTATTTTTCTTAAGTTATTATTTTCTTTGCATTTTGATTTTCATTACATTTTTATATTTTTTGGTACTTTCATTTTCTTTAAATTTTCATTTTCGTTTACTGTAAATTTTAATTTTTCTTTACTTTTTTATTTTGCTTTTATTTTCTTTACATTTTCATTTTCTTTAAGTTTTTATTTTCTTTAAATTTTTATTTTCTTTGCATTTTCAATTGAATTTCATTTTATTTATATTATAATTTTCTTTAAATTTTCAATTTTATTTCATTTACTTTTATACTTCAATTTCCATTACATTTTCATTCATTTTTATTCATTCTAGGTTTCTTTACATTTAAATTTTCTTTGTATTTTGATTTTCATTACATTTCCATCTTCTTTAAATTTTCATTTTCTTCAAGTTTTTATTTTCTTCATATTTTCATTTTATTTGCATCTTCAATTTCACTTCATTTTCTTTATATCATAATTTTCTTTAAAGTTTAATTTTCCTTAAGTTTATATTTTCTTTATACTTTCATTTTCTTTGCATTTTCAATTTCATTTTATTTTCATTATATTATAATTTTCTTTACTTTTTCATTTTCGTTGCTTTTCCAATTTCACTTAATTTACTTTTATATTTTAATTTCCATTACATTTTCATTTTCCTTCAATTTTCATTTTACTTAAGTTTTTATTTTTATTTTATTTTCATTTTCTTTGCATTTTCGTTTCGTATATTTTCTTAAAATTCTAATTTAAAAAAAAAATTTTTTTCCTTTATATTTTCATTTTCTTTGCAGTTTCAATTTCATTTCATTTCATTTACTTTTATTTTTTAATTTCCACTACATTTTCATTTCCCTCAAGTTTTTATTTTCTTCAAGTTTAACATTTTTATAATTTCATTCTCCTTGTATTTTCAATTTCTTTTAATTTTCTTCATATCACAATTTTCTTTACCTTTTCATTTTCTTTACCTTTTCATTTTCTTTACATTTTCATTTTCCTTGCATTGTTAATTTCATTTAATTAACTTTAATATTTTAATTACCAATACATTTTAGTTTTCTTTATATTATAATTTTCATTACTTTTTCATTTTCTTTGCATTTTCAATTTCATTTTCATTTTATTTTCATTTTATTATAATTTTCTTTACATTTTCATTTTCGCTGCTTTTCCAATTTCACTTAATTTACTTTTATGTTTTAATTTTTCTTCAATTTTCATTTTACTTAAGTTTTTATTTTTCTTTTATTTTCATTTTCTTTGCATTTTCGTTGCATTTTCAATTTTATTTTATTTAAATTTTCTTTACATTTCCACTTTCATTAAATTTATATTTTCTTTAAATTTAAAATTTTTTTAAAGTTTTTATTTCCTTTATATTTTCATTTTCTTTGCAGTTTCAATTTCATTTCATTTTCAATTTCATTTCATTTACTTTTATTTTTTAATTTCCATTACATTTTCATTTTCCTCAAGTTTTTATTTTCTTTAGGTTTTAATTTTTTTATAATTTTATTTTCTTTGTATTTTCAATTTCATTTAATTTTCTTTATATTATAATTTTCTTTACCTTTTCATTTTCTTTACATATTCATTTTCGTTGCATTGTTAATTTCATTTAATTAATTTTATTATTTTAATTTCCAATACACTTTAGTTTGCTTTATATTATAATTTTCATTACTTTGTCATTTTCGTTGCATTTTAAATTCCATTTAATTCACATTTTCATTAAAATTTCAATTTTATTTTATTTACCATACATATCTATTTTCTTTGTATTCTTATTTGCATTTTCCTTAAATTTTCAATTTCATTATATTTTCATTCGATTTTCATTTTCTTAACATTTTCATTGCCTTCACAATTTAAATTTCTTTATGTTTTCCTTCAATTTTCATTTTCTTTACATTTTCATTTCCTTCACAATTTACATTTCTTTGTATTTTCCTTCCACATTCATTTTCTTTAAATTTTAAATTTCTTAAAATTTTCATTCCACTTTCTTGAAGTTTTTATTTTTTTTTAAGTTTTTATTTTCTTTCAATTTGCATTTTATCGATATTTTCTTCTTTACTTCAAATAAAAAATTATCCATCTTTGGGGTACCAAAAAAAAATTCTAAACCCGGAAAGAAAAACCGGAAATGAGCGAACATTTTTTTCGAATCTTTTATTCGTCATCCTAACTTTAAATTTATTTTCTGTAGACTTGTAATTTTTTTCTGAGTTTCGCGCTTCGATGAAATTACATTTGATCTCGGAAATCGAAAATTCCAAACTTTTTTCCCTCCAATAAGTGGGTCATCCTGAAATAAATATCGTTTCTTTTTTTTTTTTGTTCTTGGATCTTCAATTATTTTTGAACGCGATTTCTTGAACGAGACGCAGCTGTTGAAAGCGATCCGGGAAACTTGAGATAGATGGATCTTTAATTTTATTCTCGCGAAAATAAAAAAAAATTTATTTTGACACATTTGTAAAAAGTTTATATTGATTTTTTTCAACCAAATAGTTGAATTTTCAAAAAAAAAGATTATTTTTAAGCGAAGCATTTTTATTTACAACCAAATATTTTTTTAAGCAAAGGAGTCAATCTTTCAACAAATTAGTTGAATTTTTAATAAAATTATTAAATTTTCAACAAAATAGTTAAATTTTTAAAGAAATATTTGGATTTACAGCCTGCAAAAAGGAATTTTTAAACAAACTGTTAAACTTTTAAATAAAAAAATAAATATTTGGCCAAATATTTGAATTTTCAAGCTAAAAAGACGAATTTATTAGAACACTTGAAGATAATTTTTTAACAAAATAGTTGAAGTTTCAAAAAAATAATTAAAATTTAAAAAAAAGTTAAGTCTTTAACGAAATAGATGAATTTTTAACTAATTATTAATTTTTAACAAATTAATCAATCAAGAAGATTAATTTTCTATAAAAAGACGAATTTTCAACAAAATAAATGAAAATTCAACCAAATAGTTGAATTTTCAAACGAAAAAATTTTAAATAAACAGTTCAATTTGCAACTAAAAAAGACAAATTTCAATTAAATTGCTGAATTTACAAAAAAATTGATTTTCAACCAAAAAAGATGGGTTTTCAACAAAATAGTTCAATTTTCAACAAAATACATGAATTTTCAACCAAATCGATAAATCTTTAACAGAGAAAAATAAATTTTCAAGTAAAAAATCAAATTAATTTTCAACTAAATTGTTGAATTTTCAATTAGTATAATTTGCAGTTGAAAAAAATTGATTTTCCACTAAAGAAATACAAATTTTCAACAAAATAGTTAAATTTTCAACCAAATAGATGATTTTTCTACTAATAAAGTTACTTTTTATCGAATTATTTCATCTTTCAACGAAATAGTTTAATCTACAACCAAGACAAATCAATTTTGAACTAAATAGTTGAATTTTTAAATAATTGAATTTTTAACAAAATAGTTACACTTTTAACGTAATAGTTGAATTTTCAATTATTTAATTTTTCAATTAAAAAAATTTATTTTTGACCAAAAAAGACGAATTTTAAACAAAATAGTTGAATTTCCAACCAAATTGATGAATCTTCCTATAATAAAATTAATTTTCAAAAAATTAGTTCAACTTTCGACCAAATAGTTGAATTTTAAATCAGGAAGATTAATTTTCTATTAAGGCGAATTTTAAACAAAATACATGAATTTTCAAACAAAACAAAATTAATTTTTAAGTAAATAGTTGAATTTTCTACAAAATAGTCAAACTTTCAAGCAATAGTTAAATTTTCAACTAAATAGTTACATTTTTAACGGAATAGTTGAATTTTCAATTATTTAAATTTTCAATTAAAGAAATTTATTTTCGACCAAAAAAGTAGAATTTTAAACAAAATAGTTGAATTTTCAACCAAGTTGATGAATCTTCGACTAATAAAATTAATTTTTAATCAATTAGTTAAACTTTCGACCAAATAGTTGAATTTTCAATCAGGAAGATTAATTTTCTACAAAAAGGCGAATTTTTAACAAAATACATGAATTTTCAAATAAAACAAAATTAGTTTTTGATTAAATAGTTGAATTTTCAACAAAATAGTTAAATTTTCAACCAAATAGTTACATTTTTAACGGAATAGTTGAATTTTAAATTATTTAAATTTGTACTTAAAAAATTTATTTTCGACCATTAAAGACGAATTTTAAAGAAAATAGTTGAATTTTCAACCAAATTTATGAATCTTCGACTAAGAAAATTAATTTTTAACAAATTAGTTCAAATTTCGACCAAATAGTTGAATTTTCAATCAGGAAGATTAATTTTCTATTAAAAATGCGACTTTTTAACAAAATACATGAATTTTCAAACAAAACAAAATTAATTTGTGAGTAAATAGTTGAATCTTCAACAAAATAGTTAAATATTTAACCAAATAGTTACATTTTTAACGTAATAGTTGAATTTGCAATCATTTAAATTTTTAATTAAAAAATTTATTTTCGACCATTAAAGACGAATTTTAAAGAAAATAGTTGAATTTTCAACAAAATTTATGAATCTTCGACTAATAAAATTAATTTTTAACAAATTAGTTTAACTTTCGACCATATAGTTGAATTTTCAATCAGGAAGATTAATTTTCTACTAAAAGGCGAATTTTTAACAAAATACATGAATTTTCAATTAAAACAAAATTAATTTTTGAGTAAATAGTTGAATTTTCAACAAAAAAGTTAAATTTTCAATCAAATAGTCCAACTTTCAACTAAATAGTTGAATTTTCAATTATGAAGGTTAATTTTCTACAAAAAAGAAATTTGTGTTTTGTTTAAGAAAATACATGAATTTTCAACTATATATAGTTGTATTTTTAATCAAAAGAGATAAAATTTTTACCAAAAAGAATGGATTCTTAACAAAGAACTTATATTTTCAACCATAAAGATTTTTTTAATAAAGTGAGAAAAAAAATTAAACCAAATTTTTGAATTTTCAAGTCAAAAAGTCAAATTTTCGATAAAATAGTTGAATTTTTAACACAAAAATATGAATTTTCAATCGAAAAAGAAGAATTTTCTTTAAAAAACTTGAATTTTCTGCATAAAAGTTAGTTTTTAATCAAAAAGCAGATTTTTTAGCTAAAAAAGATCAATTTTCAACCCAAAATAGAATAATTGAATTTTCAAATTAAAAAATTAATTAATCAATTAAAAAAATTAATTTTTCATTTAAAAAATTATTTTTCAATTATAAAAAATTAATTTTCTAGAAAGTCGTTCAATCTTCAACGAATAAAACGAATTTTTGACAAAGTAGTATAACTATCCTCCAAGTAGTTGAATTTTCAAACCAAAAATTCGGTAAAAAATACGAATTATTAATAAAATAATTCAATTTTAAATTAAATAATTACTACTTCCCGCCCCTCATTTACCCCTCTCCTCATTTCCCATCACATCCCTTACTTTTCGTCCACTCATTTTCCGTCACTTCCCCTAATTCCCCTTCCCGCATTTCTCCTCACTTCCCCTAACCCTTCCTTTTTCATCACTTCCCCTACTACCCCTCGACTCATTTTTCCTCACTTCCCCTAAGCCGACTTCCCCTAGTTAACCTCCTCTCACTTTGACTACTTCCCCTCTTTCACTTCCCCTATTTACACCTCCCACCTCACTTCGACTAGTTCCTGTCCTTCACTTCTTCTTCCTCCTCTCTTCTTATTTCCCCTACTAACCCTCATATCCTCTCTTCCCCTTAGTCCCTCTACTTGCACATCCTTCATTTCCTCTACTCCCCCCCCCACTCTTCTTTCTATCACTTCCTGTACTTCCTCAACCCTCATGTCACCACAGTTCCACTACCACCACTTCCCCTACCTACAGTTTCCCTACCACCACACTTATCCTACCATCCCTCACTTTTCCTAGTTACCCTCTCCTCACATCTACCACTTCCCCTCCCGCACTTCTCCTACTTTCACTCCCCTCATTTCGTCTACACCCCCCTCATCGCTCGTACTACACCCCTTATTTGCAATATTTCCCCTCCATCACTTCCCCTCCCTTCCCCTACTCTTCCACCTTAGTATCCCACCTTCTGCTTCCCCACTCCTCACTTTCTCTATTTCCCCTAACTTCTCCTACTCACTCACCCCTTATTTCTCTTCACTTCCCCCACTTTCCCTTATTTCCCATCCCATCATTTGCATTCACTTCCCCTCGTTGGAAAAAAGTCCGACGGACGGACAAAAAGAGAAGTCTCTTGAAAATAGGGGGAAAAGATGGGGAAATAGGGGGAAAGGGGAAATAGGGGAAAGGGGAAATAGGGGAAAGGGGAAATAGGGGGAAAGGGGAAATAGGGGAAAACGAAAAGTGTAATTTCTGGGATTATTTCAAGGCGATAGAGTCGTAAAAATATAATTTTAAAATTCTCTCACTGCAAATGAAATGACCGATATACCAACATTTCTCTCATAGAGCTAATTGCATCCGCGACATTCGTTTCGACACTTTTTATCGGATTTCTCCTCGAGAGCGGGTCTTAATTAGAAAAATATCTCTTTTATCGTGACATTCAACAAATTTCTATAAAATGGAAAATTACTGTAATAATATTTGAAAATAGTTACAAATTAGATTTAAAAAAGTTGATAAACTTGAAAGCAATTAATTATGTATAATATTATTATTATATTATTATTATTAATTATTATATTTTTAAATTATTTTTTTTTAAATTATTTGAAAAATTTGAAAGAATTGTACAATTTTCTGTTCCGCATTCTTGTTTCTTTTCACATCGTTATTTTCAACGATTTGTGAAATGGAAGACACTGAATTATTATGTTATGAATATATTTAAATTGAAGAGTCGGCAGACTTTCATCGATGCTCTGGGGAAATTTAAGGGAAGAAATACAGAACAGGGAATGAAAGATTTCGCGCAGGAGAATCTTTGAGTTTGTTCTGAGATTGAAGATTTAATTGGGTTAGATCCAGTTTTTGAAAATGAATTTTAGAAAAATTTTGTACAATTTTGGGATTTTCCAATTAAAATTTTTCAATTTGAAACTACAATTGAAAATTTTTCAATTTCAAATTGTAGAACATTTTAATTTTCAATTTGAAGTTGTACAATTTCAAGTTTTTCAATTTGAAATAGTACAATTAATTTTAAGCTTTTCAAAATTGAAACTGTACAATTTAAAGCTTTTCAATTTCAAATTGTAAAATTTTAAGACTTTCAATTTAAAATTGTACAATTGAAAACTTTTCAATTTGAAACTGTACAACTGAAAGCTTTTCAATTTGAAATTGTTCAATTTTAAGCTTTTTCATTTGAAATTGTACAATTCTAAGACTTTCAATTTGAAATTGTACAATTTTAAGCTTTTCAATTTGAAATTGTATAATATTTAGCCTTTTAATTTGGAATTGTAAAATTTTAAGACTTTCAAATCAAAGCTGTACAATTTTAAGATTTTCAAATCATAATTTTAAAATCTTAAGCTTTGCGATTGCAAATGTTAAGTTTTTCAATTTGAAACTGTACAATTTTATGCTTTCCAAAATTTAAACTGTACAATTTAAAGCTTTTCAATTTCAAATTGTACAATTGTGGGCTTTTCAATTTTAAATTGTACAATTTTAAGTTTTTCAATTAGAAATTGTACAATTCTAAGTTTTTCAATTTAAAATTGTACAATCCAAAGCTTTACGATTAAAAATGTTAAGTTTTCCAATTTGAAATTGTAGAATTTTTGACTTTCCAAAATTTAAACTGTATAATTTTAAGCTTTTCAAATTGTACAATTTTGGGCTTTTCAATTTTAAATTGTACAATTTTAAGTTTTTCAATTTAAAATTGTACAATCTAAAGCTTTACGATTAAATATGTTAAGTTTTTCAATTTGAATTGTATAATTTTAAGCTTTTTATGTGAAACGGTACAAATTTGAGCTTTTTAAGTAGAAATTGTGCAATTTTAAACTTCTCAATTTGAAATAGTACAATTGTCAAACTGTCAATTTAAAATTGTACAATTGAAAACTTTTCAATTTGAAACTGTACACCTGAAAGCTTTTCAATTTTCAATTGTACAATTTTGGGATTTTCAATAAAAAAATTTTCAATTTGAAACTACAATTAAAAACGTTTCAATTTCAAATTGTACAACTTTAAAATTTTTTATTTGAAGTTGTACAATTTCAAGTTTTGCAATTTGAAATAGTACAATTTTAAGCTTTTCAATTTGAATTTGTACAATTGCAAAACTTTCAATTTAAAATTTTACAACTGAAAGTTTGCAATTTGAAATTGTACAATTTTAAGCTTTTCAATTTGAAACTGTACAATTTAAAGCTTTTCAATTTCACAATTTTAAGCTCTTTAATTTGAAATTGTACAATGTCAAGCTTTTCAATTTTAAATTGTACAATGTTAAGCTTTTCAATTTGAAACTGTACAATTTAAAGCTTTTAAATTTTACAATTTTAAGCTCTTTAATTTGAAATTGTACAATGTCAAGCTCTTCAGTTTAAAATTGTACAATTTTAAGCTTCCCGATTTTGAACTGTACAGCTTAAAGCTTTGCATTTTGAAATTGTGCAATTTAAAGCTTTTCAATTTTAAATTGTACAATTTTAAGCTCTTCAATTAGAAATTTTACAATTTTAGGCTCTTCAATTTAAAATTGTACAATTCTAAGACTTTCAATTTGAAATTGTACAATTTTAAGCTTTCCAATTTTGAACTGTACAGCTTAAAGCTTTTCAATTTTAAATTGTGCAATTTAAAACTTTTCAATTTGAAATTGTACATTTTAAGTTAAAAATTTCTCGCATTATTGTAATTTATTGGTAAAAATATATTCAAATTTTATTTAAACAAAGGAAAATTACAAAAATAATGTTGACTAAAAAACGAAATTTTACAAGTGATAACAACTTTTAACAAAAAAATACAATTTTCGGTTTACTCTACTATCTACTTTATTGTAAACTATTGTATTTTATTGTGGAAACACATTTCCAATTTTAAAAAATATATTCAATCACTTTAAAGTTTGAATATTTAAACATTGCAGTTATTGAATATATTTAAATAAGTTAAAAATTTAAATAATTACCTGTAAAATTACATTTGGAATAATAATTGTTAATTGTTGTTAAATTTGCCGTTGTAGAAGAAATTCGAGTAATTTTTATTTATTTTTTTCTTTGCAAAAATTTTTCAAGGAGGGAAAATGTAATAAAAGGAAAGAAAGATATCTTATGTGAACTTGAACTAAGAAAGCGTCGCGGCGCTTCACTGAGGTCATCGACATTTCACTTCGCGACCCGATGCGTCGGGACGCTCTACGTTCTTGGTGTTTGGCCAGCCGGAAAATATTGGAATTTTTTGTACTTCACTTGTACCATAAAAAAATTAATTCTTTTCTCAAATTTCCCAGTTAAAAAGTGTAATCCAGAAATTGTAAAAATTTTGCAAAAAAAAAATTCTAAAAAATCCAGCAGTTCAAATTAATTAATTAACATTTAAAGAAATTAGTGTCAAATTAAACAAATATCCCTAAATTTGGAAACGAGTGAAAAATCTCCAAAAATAAAATTCCCGATATTGTGAAATTCCAGTAAAACAAAGTATTTGAAATAAAAAATTCCCGACAATTTAAAATTCGCGAAATGAGATTTTTTAAATAATAAAGTAATAAATAATAAATAAAATTTGTTCATCAAACAAAAATATTTTTTTATTTATTAATGGGTGTCTCAGTTTTATTATAAATTGTCAGGAATTTTTTTTCGAAATTTTTCAGTTGACTATTATATTTCAGGAAATTTCAAATTCGGTTTATTTCTACGAACTGCCGGGAATTTCCCAATTCGCGAGTTTTATTTTCTTTTTCGAGAATATTCCAGTGTCTGGAATTTTATTTTTCGAAAATTTTCATGCGGGAATTTTCCAATTCGGAAATTGTTACTTGTCGGGAATTTTCGATTTTGAAATTTTTTTCGGGAATTTTCAAATTCGGTTATATTATAAGCTGTCGGGAATTTTATAATTTCGGGCATTTCTTATTTTAAATATTTTCTTTTTCAGGAATTTTATGTTTCAAAATTTTTTAGTCGTAACATTTTATTATGGTAGCAATTTTTTTTTTTTAATTCTAATCATTATAAACTGTCGGGAATTTTTTATTTTAAATATTTTCTTTTTCAGGAGTTTCATGTTTCAAAATTTTTTAGTCGTAACATTTAGTTATGTTAGAAATTTTTTTGTTGGGATTTTTAAAATTCTGATCATTATAAACTGTCGGGAACTTTCAAATTTGACATTTTCTTTTTCTTTTTCAGGAATTTTATTTTTCAGGATTTTTCACTCTTCCCATTTTATGATGTCGGCAATTTTATTTCGGGAATTTTTAAATTCGATTGTATTACAAACTGTAGGGAATTTTATAAGTTGGGAAATTTTTTATTTTAAATATTTTCTTTTCCGGAAATTTTATGTTTAAAAATTTTTTAGTCGTAACATTTTATTATGTTAGCAATTTTTTGTTGTTGGGATTTTTTAAATTCTAATCATTATAAACTGTCGGGAATTTTATAATTTCGGGAATTTTTCATTTTAAATATTTTCTTTTTCGGGAATTTTATGTTTCCAAATTTTTTAGTCGTAACATTTTATTATGTTAGCAATTTTTGTTGTTGGGATTTTTAAAATTCTAATCATTATAAACTGTAGGGAATTTTATAATTTCAGGAACTTTTATTTTTAATATTTTCTTTTTCGGGAATTTCATGTTTCAAAATTTGTTAGTCGTAACATTTAGTTATGTTAGCAATTTTGTTGTTGGGATTTTTCAAATTCTAATTACTATAAACTATCGGCAATTTTATTATTTTCTGAATTTTTTATTTGAAATATTTTCTTTTTCGGGAATTTCATGTTTCAAAATTTGTTATTCGTAACATTTAGTTATGCTAGCAATTTTTTGGGGGAATTTTTGAAATTCTAATCATTATAAACTGTTGGGAATTTTCAAATTTGAATTTTTTTTTCAGGAATTTTAATGCGTTTCAAATTTGTTTAGTCG
>JAABKJ010008264.1:0-11492 GCA_011634705.1 Andricus grossulariae | reverse complement strand
TTTCAATTTATGACATACGTTTGGCCCTATCCTAGAGTGGTTGACTCAGTCATTTAAAATTTCAACAACTAATTTTTGCCGTGTAGAACTGTCCCTAATTACTATTAAAAGTTTACAGATTTGGTCTGACCACTGAAGAGTAGTGAAAGATTACTAACTCGATTAGTAAAGATATTTCTTAATTCAATAGACATAATTTAATAAAATAACGCGATGGTGTAACATTTTCAACTTTATTGAAACAATAAGAAGACCCTATCCTGAATTTGTAAACGTGACCCAGAGTGTTTCTATTTTTCAAATATTGCCTTCTGACTCTTTCTACGAAGTTAAGAAAACTAAAAAAAAAATTCAATTACAATGGATCGATGAGCTGTGCATAAATTACGAATGTTGATCAAAATCAACTCTGTTCGTGGATGGTTTTCATTCATAACAATTGTGAGCAACAATGAAGCAAGAGAATTTACGAAGAAGATACAATGTTTTTACTGGTTTGTCTGGATGATTTTTCAATTGCAAACGGTTTACTCTACAAATAAGTGCAAAAACCAAACAAGTTTTATTTTTGCTTAGATATCACAAGCATGATTTCATCAATTTTCTTTGTTGGTATTCAATGAAGTTCTTTAAAAAAAATGGCTTCAACCAAAAATGTCCTGGATTTCGAAAAAATAACCAAGATATTTTTAATCAGTAAAACGCTCACTGTAAACTTGGCCCATTTTCAATCTTCAAGGTAAGTATTGTATTTTAGATATAATACGAATCTCAGTAATTATATTCATACAAGGAGATAATTATTCTCAAAATCTGATGTAAATATGCAATGAAACGGTATTGACGTTACAACATTATATCATTTTCTGAATATGAAATTATCTTGATAATACACATATTATCAGTAATAGAATGTGCTTATTTTGATAAGAATATCAAAGTTTTTAAATTATAAATTGTTTGTTCCTAATGAAAAATGTAGAATTTTTAGAGTTTTTTTTCGCACGAACACAAAGCAGTTTTCCAATGGTATACATATGTACTTCGGATATTTTGTTTTCGGGAAGTGAATCTTTGATTTTTAAACAATTTTGAGAAGCTATTTGTTGGACGACCACAATTAATTCTTTTTAGTTAAAAATTTATCATTTGAGATTTAAAAGTAATCTTTTTGGTTCTCAATATAAATATTTAGTTTTACTTTCTTCTTTTTCAGTGAAACATTAATTTTTAATTTAAAATTGAACTATGCCACTTCTGAGTCAAAATTAACCTTCATTCGTTAAAAATAGAACTATTTGGTTGAAAATTTGTCTTTTCCAGTTTAAAATTCATGTATGTTATGAGAATTCTAATATCTGTAAAAAAACTGGTCTGCATTATCAAAAATTCATTTTCATCTTTTTGGTTGAAAATCCTTCTTTTTCAGTTGAAAATTATTGTATTTTATCAAAATTCAACATTAAAGGTTGAAGAAATTTAGAAAGAAAAGAAATAATTTCGAGAGTCATAATTTTAGAATTTGGGACTCATTCCTCAATAAATAACAAATACTTTCTGGACGTAAAAAAATTTTTCAATCCAAAAAATTCTGGTCAACGAGGCATTTTGCTAAAAAAAATCGAGAACTAACAAATTAATTTTCAGCCTTTGAGCGGGAAGAAATACAAAAAATATGGTAGGGGGCCAGAAATTTCGGATGATTTGGCAAGGGTTTGGTGTCGCCGAACTCACTCTAGCCCCGAGAAGAAGGATACAAAAGGGGGATGGGGCTTCTGGGAATAATTTTAATATAAAAATATTTATATCTCGCAAGCTGTTCGTGATATCGTTTTGAATGTCTTGAATTCGCATTTACCGCAAAAATCACAGTTACACAAGCTTCATGAAAATGTACCTAAAATTACAGATATATTCTACAATACATCTATAATTTTAATTACACTTTGTTATTATATTTATACTATTCCTAATTTTATTATGATATTCACCAATATAATCGAGGATAACTACTAAGGATAAGATTAGAATCCAAACAATCCTCATATTTTTCAATTAGAAAAGACGCTGATTAATGCATTGATGAAGAATTTTAACCAAAACTTGTGTAATGGATATTATACTGCTTTGTTAGCCTATATATATCCTATTTCACAGTCGTTATCTCTTGGATTAAAGGAAAAATGCTTGTCCTTCTAAGATATTTACATGTGATAAGAGTCAGTTTTAAGAAAAAAGATTCGTTTACAAATTTAATCAAAACTGATGTCACCATTTATGCCATCTTTTACGTTTTGGGAAAAACTTATTTTTACATAGAAGATTTATATAGTGTCTACTATAACGGTCAATTCAAAGCATCGAGAAACTAATACGAATTTCGCAAAATATCTGACAAGCATTAAAAAGATGGATTCTATCCTTTCATATTTTTCATTTAATTTTTGAGAAATTGCTCAGAGAAAAAGTGGTCATCTGGAAACAAGAACATCGTCCTCTAGAGTCGATTTTCAAAATTTTCAAGGTTTTGACGAGTTTTAATTGATTGCAAGGAATCTAAAAGAATTTCATAAGATTTAACATTGTTGCCGTACAGAAAAATTCTCAGAATTTACCCCTCCTTTCCCCATAAGTGCGTGACGTCATTTGTGGATGGCGCCTAAATGTTTTTCAGAGATGTCGAATTTTCATTCGATCATCAAATCATTCAAATTCTAATATTGCAAGCGATGCCAAGTTATTTCAAAGAATTTCTTATAGTTTTACGGGATTTAAAAGTATTTCCATGGATTGAAAATAATAATATCTAATATTTTGGATTCTGGCTCACTGTGCGACGCCATGAAAAATAAATGCCTTTAATGCAGCTTGACTTTCAGAATAAATGCACGAGGGCTGGCTTGTTTTCAAATGTCCTCTAGACAAATTCTAATAGCCATTATTTTCGTCTGTCAAACTGTAGGAAATGTGTCCAGTGAAAGAATCTTTAGGGCTGTCTATGTACCAAACGTGGCCTCCTAATTTAAATAATTCTTTTCTTCTACATACATGATGTCAATCTTCCTCGACATAACATCATTTTGCATAGCTAGCATTGCATCCTCGCATGACATGTGTTTACTGATATCATTTAGGTCACCTTAATATGACTAAAGCCTTCCCCTATTAGGAGTCTATAGACAACCGCTGTCGCACCTGTTTTGACGAAAAAGTGTAACAGCGCGATGTCCACAATGACCTGACGAGCTGCTCTTGGTAATAAAAGTCACTACCATTGTGTATTGCCAATAGGGTGGCGCTTAAAATATAAAAGTCCAATTTTTCAAAGGAATAACCACAAATGAAAATGAATATTTCTGATGCAATTATATTTAAAAGTATACACTGCCGTCGGAAATTGTCGGCACGATTAGCGAAAGTAGTATTAAAAATCATTGCCGACCTTGGAACGTCAGTATTCGTTCAAAAATAGAATATTTGAAGGGAATATACCACGTGAGAAGTTTTAAAAAATGCAAGAATTTTAAAAAATTTTTTTCTTGACTTCAACTCGTCTTCTTGATATTGACTAAAAATTTCAGGATGAAGCTCAAATTAGGGGTGTTGACGAAAATTTTCAAATCAACGAGTAGAAAATTGCGCGCCGAAAGAATGAAAAAGGGCGTATTGTAGTTGGATCATGGATCTTGGGAATCATATACTGCGGGCATGCACACAGTTATCGATTATAAATATGTCCGGATCACTAAGGAGATAAGGAGATTCGTATTGCTCTAATTAAAAAATATGTGACTGTCGGCATAGAAAACCAGACCGATTGCTGGATAGACTAAGTGAATTTGAAAGGTTGTGGGTATGTGCATAAAACAGTGAATTATTCCGAAGATTTCGTAGGTATTAATACCAGGGCACACCTGCAGAACATCGAATCTTCCTGTCATTGGATATTTTGATTTTTATCGCGTGGAGGAGTATGAAAAAACAATTTAGCTGATCGCCTTTGCAAACTCGTGTGGCGCCGCACCGTCGTGTAAAGAAATCGATTGTAAGTCCCGCGAGACGTTAGAAAGGGGTATTGGTGTGACTTAAATTATTTCTATGACCAGTCACAGTTTAAAACAACAACTGCGAGTCCTATGAAAAAGTAATCGATAACAAATTGGTCGATCTGTTTTTGGTAAACAATTATTATTCATACATTTCTTTCATATCTTGTATAGTTTGACTGCAAAATGTTATTTGTCACTTTTGATAACTTTTTGGCGGATAAAACCATAACCGTTGTTAAAAAATACTGGTTAACGAACCCGAACTTTCTTCTTGGTTCCTGAAAACGTCTGCTAAATCGAAATCTAATCCCATTATTCTTCCGAAAGTTCCCCAGTATACAGACGACAACAAGGACAACGACGACAGACAGATTGACGCCATCTTAAAACGATAAATCTTGGTAGAAATAAATTAACACTGTTCAGGGAAAAGTCAAGAGGAAATAGAAACAAAAAATACTGCCAACCGTAATGAATGGATCGCAAAAATGTCTCCAATTAATTACTCAGTACTTAATTTCGTTTGAAAATTTTATTTATAGTGTAAAATTTTCGTCCAGCGACAGTCAAATGTTTTGAGATAGAAATGAGATCCAATACATATCGTTTTCTTTCACATAATGATTAAACAGTTTCTAAACATAATTATCTCAGCCGCTCAAATCTAGGAGAAAAATTCGCGCCTGGCAAAAAGTTTTCAAGGTCATTGAAATGAAAAAATTAGTCAAAGTAGTCGTCAAACGCCTACAGGGATATGTTTTATAAATTTTCAAGTTATATAGTTCAGATTGAGAAATTCTAATCTTAATGGTTTTATTATTGAAAAAATTAACAAGTGAGCTTAATATAACCAAAAAATCTGGTTAATATGCAATTCACTGTCATCTCCCGGTCCATAGGCCACTTTGAAAAGATTTCTCGAATCAAATTTACGGTGACAAGAATTGTGGTTTACACGCGAAATACTCTATAATGCTTCGCGATTGAAACTTGGGGACCTATTGGACAATCCGCCATTTCATCTAATGTTAATTTGTTAACAGCTCCGCTGTTCATGTTGTACTTCACCCGCATTCCCTTCGAAATAAGACGCAAATATATTCCACGAAAAATCTTTTGGTTGCGAATTTTGGTTTTGTCGAATACTGCACAGACGTCACCTTCGGGGGTTGATAATACAATTTTTTCTTCAGTTGACACGTGATTAAGCATATGCCGTCTGCTTTTGATTACAATTGGTATATGGGGAGGAAAAGTATATCTTCGAAGTTCAAATACCCGACTCGGATTCTTGTGGGGACTGAGTCGAACAAATCTAAGTTCATCAGGAGTAAATCCAAATATGTGAGAAGAAGGATTCTTGGCAGGAGAAGGCCTGGACCTTATACGAAGTGCAGGCTTGACAGGTGGAGGGGACCTCGATCTGAGACAAGGAGGATTCTCGGCAAGTGGAGGAGACTTGGGCCTAACACGAAGAGGCTGCTCGGCAGGTGGAGGAGACGAGGCAGAAGAATTAGTTCTGACAGGAGCAAGAGACATTTCAGGAAAATATCTATCAGGAGAAGAAGCAGAAGTTCCCCAACGAGGAACGCCAGGAATAGGGTCGCCATTCGGCAAGCACTCGAACTGTGAACTTAAACCTGCAACAAGAAACAGAGGAATTAATTTTTCTCAAAGTACACAATCGTATTTTGGTAGGGGTTCCCCGTGGATTAAGAAATTGCATGTGCGTTTATGCGTGGAATTCCGCGTGAATTTCGACTTGAATTAGGAAATGTCGTAGATTTTTCAACTTTTTTGTTGAAAATTTTGTTCCCATCTTAGAAGTTAAAATTTTTTGAAAAATTCCTTGCATAGGAATATTATGCCAGTCATAATTTTAGAATCTAGAACGTATTTCTTTATAAATAATAAATACTTTCTAGAAGTGAAAGTATTTTGCAGCTATAAATTTGTGTTTGAAAAAATCGAAAAATGACAAATTCATTTTCAGACTTCAAGCGGAAAAGAATATAAAAAACGAGGAAATGAGCTGAAAATGTGGGAGGACTTGGCTGGGGGGAGGATGTCGCCGAACTCTTTTCTTCCAACAAAAGGATATAAAAATAGGGGGGTTCCTGGAAACGAAAGAGGATATGACTAAGGACTAAGCTTCATCAAACTTACGCTTCTCTAGAGGAGAGGTTCGCAAAACGAGAAGTGGGGGCTCCTGGATACAATTTCAATAAAAAAATATCTATATATCAAAGAAATTTTGAGATATCGACGTAAAACTTTCAAATGTTTATTTTTTACAACAAATCATATACGAATCCAGACTAAAGTTTGTCAACGCGGATATTACAATCGCCCCCTTTTGTACAATTGAAGCAATATTTTAAAAATCTTCAGTGTGCATTTGTTACATTTGTTATCCTTAATAATTCAAAATTGTATTTTTTTGAAGTCAGACTCGTTGTACGAGAACCATAACATTTTTAGGATAGAGCTTGAATTCCTACCCGACAAGAGCAGAATTGTATTACAAAACTGAAAAAGTTGTACGAAACATGGCATTAATTAAAAAGACTTCACGTGAGCAGAACTACTTTATAGAAAGAAGAAAATTGTATTGATTCTGCAGATGATTTGTTCGATATTGCTTATGCTTATGCAATGAGCATGATAAAGGTCCAAGAAGACAAAAATTGTCTTCTGGCACAAAGAAAAAAATTAAGCATGAGTCTATAACCGAATCTATGAAAGTCACAAGTGTTTAAATGAAACCATTTGAAGTTTTGAAAAAACGAAAACTGCCAAAAGATTAAAATGACCCATTGTCAGTTCCTTCATCGTTCATAGAAGCGGAGTGTTGAAGGGATGATTTAGATAAAAGTTTAGACTGTCAGCATGAGTTAAGTATTTCATTGCGATTTCATTGAAATTGTTAATACTGCTTCAATATTAAATACAATTTTTGTATGAAACGTGTGACTGGTATGCAAATGAACCTCAAAGACGTGAAATAATCACAGCAAAGCTTGCAGCAACTTTAGACAGATTAGGTTTAACAGACCAGCAGACGGTATATGCAATAGCAGCTACGGCAGAAAGCCTAGGACATATAGTATAGTTTATTGGGACGTAAAATTACTTCTTCACCTTACTGGTAAAGAGAAGCTTGATCGTTCGCCTGTTGCGATTTCTGGTTCAGGAGAATGCCAACTTTCGAGTGTACCTAAATTACGAAGCAGCACGGGAAAAGCTCAAGCTTCAGCAGTAGGAAGGTGGAATTTGGTTGAGCTTGTGGTTGTACTTGGCTTTGGCACTACCAGCTCTAAGACAGGTAGATTTAATGAACCATGGGTTCTTTCAGAACACAAGACTAAAAAAAAACTTATTGCACTCACTATGGCTCTTATTTAACGGATAAAAAAGTGTCTGTTTTGCTTAAATTCGAAGCTACATTTACAATAAAATTTTCCAGAACACAACTTGAGAGACAAAATATATCGTGAAGATTATCTCGAGCTTTTAGAGCTGACGATCATTTTGATTGGAGAAACTCCTCCACACGGTGTGAAGTTAAGAGTTCCCGGGGCAATATTTTTGATGCCAAAAACGATTTGGATTCAATTTAAAAATTGGTAGATTATGGCGATTACAACAGTGCTATCTCTAAAGTTACCTATCAAAAATTGAAAGAAATTCTGTGGCATTTTACGGAAGAACTGGTTGCGATGGCATTCTTTGATAAGAGGATCCGAGAAAGTCGTAAAAGAGTTATGGCAGACGCAACGCGTGATAAATGCGGCACAGAAGAACCTTCAAAGCGGCATTCTAAAGAAAATTTTAAAACCCTAGTAATTAACGCACCAAAGTCAGATTCTGAAATATTTTGATGTGCCCTTCCAGATTCTTATACGTCTTCATGTTTTAAAAGAAGTGAAAGAAGGAAAAATAAAAAAAAGTAATCTTTCAAGCAATTTAGTTTACAAAAAAATTTAGGTTCAGAGCAAAATTGTGACTTTACGAAATGAAAAAAAAAAATTATTTTTCGGCCCACCCTAGTGCACAATTGCGCAAGCTTCCAAAAAATTCACTCAAAATTATAGATATCTCATATAATACATCTATAATTTCAATAACATTTTTTTCTTCATATTTCTTTATTCTAAATTTTAGTATTATATTTACCAATATAATCGAGGATAACTACCAAGCATAAAACCAGAGTACAGAAAATCTTCATATTTCCTAATTATAGAAAAAACTGTCTACTGTAACAATGAAGGATTTGACTACCAATTTCACTAATGAATATTCTCAAGCTTCATTAGCTTATATAATTTACGCTACTGTCGTTATCTCTTAGATTCCAAGCGGAAAATTTGGCCTCATAAGATTGTTTGATAAGACATTGATAATAATCAGTTTTAAGAAAAGGTTTGGTTACAAATTCAATTAAAACTGACGTCACCGTTAATTCAATATTTTACTTTTAAGGAAAAACTGAGTGTTACATGGAAAATTTATATAGCTTCTACTATAACAAGAAAAAACTGATATAAATTTTACAAAATATGTTCAAAGAATTTAAAAGATGGATTTCATCTTTTCATACTATGTTTGATCTAACTTATTTCATAGAAATTGATAATTTCCAAGATATTCCCGTAGATTCAAAGGGATGTTGAATGATTGTATGAAATTCAATCAGCTTTCAAGAGTTTTCAGCCACTAACACTGTGCATGCAATAATATGTCCTCGAAATATCATTTGCTATTTGTTTCAAAATCCTGGTCAGTTTTCGTTAAAAACAATTTTGTCAACAATTTCAATATTTAATAACAACCGATTTTCATGAAATCAGGTTGAGCTTCTCTAAGCAACAAATTAATTTGGTTTTTTCACAGAATCTTTCGCTCAGTGATTTTTTAATTATGTACATTATTTATAGCGAGTTTAGTTCTCTAGAAAGAAAAAGAAATCATGCAATCTAATGATAACTTCTCTCCATGAATTGTTGTTGAAAAATTGCGATGTGTAGATTTGGAATTACTTTGCAAACGCTGTAGAAATGATTCACCTTTAAGAAGAATGAACTTGAGTATCTGACCATCTTTCTTTTTATTTTATAGCTTTCTTTCTTACGCAAAAAATACCTTATCGCCTTCTTTCTCACGCAAAAAATACCTTATCGCCTCTCTGAATCAAAATTCTTAAGACTTAACTAATTACTAGCTAAATTTTACAGGTTTGCTTAGCAAACAGTGAGCTACTGAAGATGAGTAGAAAATTACTAATTTGAGAAGTAAAGATATTTCTCAATTCAACAGTGAAAAACAACTAATTGCTTGGTAAAAATGTATAAACTTGTAACATTTTCTACTCTATTAAAACAATAAGGAGACCCTATTCTGAAATTGTAAATGTGACCTAGCTTGTTTCCATTTTCAAAATATTGCCTTCTGACTGTTTGCACAAATTTCAGGAAAATAATTATTTTTAATATCGTAATGGATCAACGGACTATAAATTTATTATGCATGTCACGAAAGTCAAAAGTTTTATCTTGTATCAAAGATAAATACAAAAATCAGCACAAAAATCATAAAAATCTGTATGAAGAATGAAGAAAGATACTTTATGAAGAATGAACAAAGTTGTTAATGGTAGGGAGAAAACTCCTTGAAGGCTTTCTAGTTGTTTCATAGTACTGATTAGTTCAGTATCAACCAAATATGCGGATTTTCTACACAATAGTTCCATTCTTAAGCTAATGAAACGTATGTTCTTTAGCTAATTTGAATTAAAATGATGCATCTTTGCCAAAAAAGTGCCTTTTTGACTATAAAGTTAAACTTTCAATAAAGTAGTTCAATTTTCAAAAAAAATAAGAGTTTCGTTTTGAATAAAACAGTCAGATTTTGCAAAAGAAGTCACGAGAATGTGAGAAGAATATTTGACTGAAGTATCTGAGTTGATATTAAACATGTTTACCAATACCATGCCAAGTTTTGCATATATATTTTTTCAATATATTGTAACGAAGATTTAGAAATAAGACACAAAAATTGTAGAAGAAACCTTCCGCGACCTCGTCGAAGCCAAACCTGACCTCGAAACGACATGCGAGCGCAGTCAACAAATGTACCGTCCAGCTAAGATCCAAATCAAGAAATAATAAGTAATAATAAGGTTTTGCAACGAATGTAAAAATGTATTGAGTCAGTGTCGACACTTGAATTTCGAGGCAAAAACAATGCGGATACTGACGGAGAAGCCACTACATCCATCATCAAATCCCTGGACGTCAGGGAAGTCGACGCGGAACTCGAGACGAGGAAGAAGGCGAACCCGTGATAGCGGACATGTGACCATTTTCAACAGGCAAATGGGAGTCTCGGTAGTCCGTTGGTCAGACCCAATTACAACGACGGACGTGATACGAAAACGCGTTTTGGCGGATCCAACCCCATTCGGCCTTGACTTGGTGCTGACTTGTGCAGCGGAACGTTGGAAAAACAGAATATTCGAAAGACGACCGGAGTCAGGGGGGTGGGGGGCAAAAATTGGATGTACCAATGGACTAAAGCTGGCAGGCCGACTTGGCGGAGTGGCTACAAGGTGTGTACCCGTTTTTTCATTTCTAAAGTAGTATTCCAAGTTTCGACCTGACTCCACACGCAGTCACGACCCCATGATACCTCTGGGTCGGAAATACTTATACGCTGCCGGGGACGCTCTGGACTTCCCCGTTGAAACAAGTCTGCAGAGAGTGCTCGGCTCGCGAAGTTCGACCTCAGTTTGATCGAACCAAGCGTGTCTCTGGAGTAAGAACGGACACACGACAATAGACCCTGGTGGGCGTCGGGGTCCAAATTGAGAATCTCGGCGGTCTGCGGAGTCCTGAGGGGTTCCTCTTGATTAATAGAAAACTATCTCTGTTCACAGTATTGTTTATCTAAGACATTTAAATTCAAGAAGGTTATGTTAGGAGCTTAAATTTTATAATTAGAATAGATTATCTGGTCGACCTGACAAGCGACGGCAGGGTTAGCTCCAGGAAGGCTCGGGTAGGAATAATTCTACCTCGCGCCTGGGAAAAAAGAAGAAACAGCGATCTTCTTGGGTTGTTCGCGGGTCGAAAGAGTGTGACCCGCGAACTCGGATTTCCAATAAGTCTCTCGGTATTGAGAGGTTACTGGCAGGCATCTTCGTAACAGGGTTTCCTTCCTGGGCCATCCCTGGCCAGGCAGTAATTCAATAAATTTCGGGAAATCCCCGTTACAATATGTATGTTATGAAAAAAAGGCGGAAGTGACGCATTCAGCGCAAATCGCACTTTCAAATTTCATTGGTCGCTTATGTCCGCCATTTTTCTGTCTAGCAAAATTTTGTGTTACCGACAGTCCAATTGAGAGAATTACCCCCATGAATGTCATAAATGATTAGCGTTA
>JAABKJ010008263.1:0-11492 GCA_011634705.1 Andricus grossulariae | reverse complement strand
TAATGATATCCCGTAACATAGTCCACGCGCCCTCTACATCTTTATCGAATCTAAGCGCCTCCCAAGTTGCCTCATCTTTCACATAAAACCAATACCATCTCATTAAGATAAGAAAGTAATCAATATTTATTCGAAATTTTTATTTTTGGTATTAAAAATGACTTTCTCCTTCAAATTATAATTTGCCTTAATTTTTTTTTTATTCTTGACTCAAAAATATTTTTTGGTTGCAAAATCAGGAATTTTGTTGAAACTTAGTCATTTGGGTTTGAAAATTCATCTCTTTTTATCAACATTTTACCTTTTTGTATTGAAATTGCAAATGTTTGACTGAAAATTACAATCTCTTTTGGCGGAGGATTCAACGATTTTGTTGAAAATTTGTCTTTTCGAATTATTTCAACTATTTCTTATTTAAAATTAAAAATACTTTTTTAGTTGAATTATCAACTATTATATATTTTCCGTTGAGAATTCATCTTGTTTGGTTTAAGATTTATTATTTTAGTTCAAAACTCATCTTTTTGGTTGAAAATGTAACCATTTTGTTGAAAAAATGTCTTTTTTGATAGGGTCATGGTTGAAAATTCGTATTTTTATTTGAGGATTCAACTATTTTGTTGATTTCCTTTTCTTTAATAATTCAATTGTTTTTTTTATTTAAAATTAAAATGATTTTAGATTGAAATATCAATTACTGCATTTTTCGTTGCGAATTTACCTTTTTTGATTGAAAATGTTACTGCTTGATAAAAAAAAATTCAAAAAGTTTCAAATGATTTCCTAATATTACAAAAAAGAATGCAAACCATTTTAGAGCAAAGCTCTTTAATTTTGCAAAATTATAAGATTTGATCGATAATTCAAGTAATTTGGAGAGGTATTTAAAAGCTTTGAAACAATTAAATATTCATTTAAATCTTGCATAAATTTAAAAAAAGTTAAAATAAAATATAGATTTTGGAAGATTTCTAAATAAAATTTTCAAGCCTTTTGAGGATTTTGTAAGGTTTTACGATCATAGAAAATTATCTTAAAATACCAGGAAAAACTTAAAATGATTTTAAGGAGAATATTAAAAATGTTTTAAAAGAGTTTAAAAGATTCCATAAACTGACAAAACAGAATCTAAAAGATTATAAAACGATTTTTTGATTTCGCAGAATTTCAAAATAATTGTATAATTATATATTACATTTTTCGTTGAGAATTTATCTTCTTGGTTGAAAATGCAACTGTTTGGTTGAAAATTAACTCTTTTATTAATATTTTGACTTGACATATAACATTTTCAAAACTCTTTTTAAATTTTTTCAAGAATCTTAGAAAAATTATAAGTATAGAAACTTGAAGACAAACAAACTTAAAATATAAACAGTTATTCGGAATTTTCATTTTGCAACAAAAATGATTTTCCCCCTAAAATAAAAAAACTACATTCACGCGATTGATGATACTAGTAATAAAAAATATCATATTTTAAAAAGTATTTTAAAAAATGACCCTTAAATTTTTAATAATCGTTCAATTAAATTTCGAATGGAAAAATGTTAAAAAGTACTATAAAGTACAATAAAGAAATGTAATCAAGAATAGCCCTCTTGTGAAAGCCCTCTTGTGAACTGAGTCCAGAAGGTTTCTTCATGTCTCAAAGAAACACAAAGTTTCCGAGGGTCTCTAGAAGGTTCCAATCACTTTAGAGTTTACAAGTCTTGTCTCTTGTACGTGAAGAAAAGTGGATTTACTAAACCACAGTAAAGGATATTTTTCTGCAAACACTATCTTCATATCTGCCTGGAGGAGATTTATCACAGAGAGAAGATTGCTTTTAAAATGCATTCCAACTGGCTGTGAAAAGTCATTTTGCAATTTTTACTTCCAGATAAACTAATCTCAAACTGAATTTATTGCCATTTTACACGATACTGCTTTCATTTTGAACTTTGTATGGATGTTGTGGAAAATTACGATAAAACTGGTTCCCAATATTGTAAAAATTCTATCAATTCCCGTTTCCGGTATATGGGTCATTGCAAATTATCTTCGGCATTATTGTTCCCCGCTGAGTTCATAGCATCGATGCTTAAAATAATATACTAAATACTTTTTTTTATGCAAACTGTGTTCTAAGCTATAATAATCACGAACAAAATTTTGACTAAAAGTGATTTTTATTAAGAGTTGCTTAATTTGAAAACATCGTGCATAAATGAAGCGCTTTCTACCCTGGTCCAAGTTAAAGATTTCGATTAGTTTTCCTAGACATTTCACAGTTATATTTCAATTTTTTCATTTATGTCTTTAAAAACTATTCAGGACATTCGCAAAATTATTTTGAATGATTAAAGGTCTTTAAATAATCTTGTACACATATATTTATCCTTGTCAACGAAATTCGCATCATATACGTCCACCGCAGTTTTTTACGTATATTTCGAGAATATAAAGCTGAATTATCTGTTATTTTAACCTGAATTTTGAGCCAACGAACAATTTCCAAAGTTTTTGAGTGATTTTAGAAGGAGTTATCGCAAGAAAATTCTTCGAAAAGTACTTAAGCATGTTTTGTAAGGGGTCTTCCATAAACTATGTTACCAATTTGGGTTTGTTTACCCCCCCCTCCCCCTCTAGTGGACGACCGTAGTTTTGTATTACCCCCCCTTCCCTAAAAAAATAAAAAAGTAACGTAGCCCAAAATTCTTTCAAAACAGGAAAAACAGGGTGATTTTTGACAAAAATAGGAAAATAAAATCTTTCAAATAAAATTATTGTAATTACCATATTAAATTTATTATGAAACACATTAAATCTCTAAGGTTTAAACATTTTCTACCAAAAAGATGGATTTTCAAACTAAAAAGTTTTTTTTTTACCCAAAAAGATTCATTTTCAACAAAATATATCAATTTTCAACAAAGTTGTTGAATTTTAAGGAGGAAAAGGTAAATCATCTACAAAACAGTTTAATTTTAACCTGAAATTTCGAAGTTATAACCCGAAGAGTTGAATTTTCAACAACGAAAACTTCATTTTCAACCAATAAAGATGACTTATCTACCACAAAAGATTAATTTTCTACGAAAGAACGATCTTTCAGCCAGTCGAATTAAATGAAAAAAAAGATACTTTTTAACAAAATAGCTGAATTCTCAACCAAAATGATGAATGTTCAACATCAAAAAAATTTCATTTTCAACCCAGAAAGACTTTTCTACCATAAAAGATTAATTTTCTACGAAAGAAAAAAAAATATCCAAGCAGTCGAATTGAATGAAAAAAAAAGAGTTTTCAACAAAATAGCTGAATGCTCAACCAAAAAGATGAATTTTCATCAACAAAATTTAATTTTCTATGAAAAAGACGACTTTTCAACAAAATACATCGATTTCCAAGAAAGTTGTTGAATTTTATAGAGTAAAAAGCGAATTATTTACAAAAAAAAATTGAATTTTCAACCCAAAAATATAATTTTTCAACAAAAAAGTTAATTTCCTACGAAATAGTTACATTTTCGTCCAAATAGTTAAATTTGCATAAAAATAACTTTATTTTAACCAATGAATATGAATTGTCAACAAAAAATATAATAGTTGATGTTTCTACTAAAAAATATTTTAATTTGAATAAAAAATAGTTGAATTCAATCAAAAAAGTATAATTTTCAACAAAACGGTTGAATCGTGAACCAAACCAGATTAATTTTCAATCAAACAGTTACATTTTTAACCAAGAAGATGATTTTTAACCAAGGAGATTAATTTTCTAAATATTAAATAGTTTAATTTTCTAACTAAACAGATGAAGTTTCAGAAAAAAAAGGTATTGTTAACAAAGCAGTCCAACTTACAACCAAGTAGAGGAATTTTTGACCAAAAAAGATAACTTATTGACAGAATAGTTGCATTTAAAATAATTAATTATTAACTTCTCAACTAAATAGTAGAAAGTTTCACCAAACAAAATGAATTCCGACCCCAAAAATATGATAGTAGATTTTTCAACAAAAAATACTTGGATTTTCTTCATGGGTTCTATTAATTCTGTTCACATTTAAGTAAGAAACGAGAAAAACGGGAATATTGAATATTCAATGTATTTTTGTCTTCTTATTTTTAAACTAAATGAAATACCGCATTGAAAAAATTTTCTGGCTACGGCCTTGCAGTCGCTAATTCGTTCAGGTTGGACCGAATTTTAAGAATTGTAACTGTGGTGAATTCAGTGTTTTATTTCTAGATAAGTGGAGCAGAAATTAAGTTATTATTTCAATTCGATCCTTATTCTTATCTTATAAGCTTTTTTTATTTATTCACGATAATCGATCATATATATTTGTTTCTTATATAGTGCAGGAATATCTCTGTTATAATTATTTTATATGCCCTGGTAAAGTATATTTATTCAAAATTTCTGAATTCATTGGTAACAAGAATAATTTTATTTATTAATTAAAGCTTGTTAATAATTAGTAATCGATATCGATTCAAGATTTTACAAATTCTTTTCTATTGGAACAAAATTCATTCTATCCTAAGAGTATTGATTTCATAAAGTAATTGATTTAATACGGAATATATTTTAAAGGTTTCTATGTAAAAAACATTTTGTACTCAAAGAAGCAAAATATATGAACAGATCAAATTTAAAGCTTAAATATTACTCAACTTTTCTACATGCTGAGGTTTTCAAATTTTGAGAAAATCAAAATGGAGATTACTTTTCAAACAAAGTATTTAGAACTCTCTAAAAATAATTAAGCAAACTAGAAGGATTATAAGGTCTTGAGGATTTAAAACCTTTGAATTCAAAGATCCAGAAAATTTGAAAATCTCAATATTCCAAAAAGTTAAGATTTGAGAGGTTTTATATAACAAATTCTAAAAATAGTGGTTGTTGGTCCACATTTTTTAGCCATCATTTCTTGTTTTTTTTGTTTTTTTCATAACAAAATTTGAAGGGAAAACGCAGCTCATGTTTTAGGATAAAGGGTTTTATAAGAGAAATTAGTATTTATTATAATAAAAGGTTTTTGAAATTCACTTATTTCTTTCTAAAAAATATTTCGGTATTTTAATGAATTAGACAATCAAACCACGTGACTAACTGGAAATTCCAGAAGGCGGTGAGCAAGGTTCCTCAGTTATCTGGGCCGCAAAAACGAACCGAAAGGCCATTAAGTAACTGTACTCAGCAAGTATAGACTTGTTCAGACTTCAGAGCACAAATCTGTATTATACCGTATCTCTTCTCTCCGGTTCTAATGGTAAGTTCTTAAAAACCTATGTTACCGGAAGGACCACTTTTGTCATATAAATTAAGAGAAAGTACAGGCGTTGTATAAAAATGCACTATATTGTACTATAGTAATTGATATACGTCACTGATTGCGAGACCCTATTTTTCAATAGAAAATCTCCTGGGATTAAAGATGTGATTCACTTGAACAATAAAGCTTTTCATGTTATTTTTTTCTTTGAAAACCAGAAACCTTACACCTTTAATGAAACGCGTGATATTTTTCTTCAAAACATTTGAATTTTTGCATGAAACGTATCTTTTTTTAAATACTAATTGAAAGTTTGTTAAAATAAACCTATAAATTAAAAAAAAACCTAATACTCATTGAGAATATTGAAAAGTTCTCAAATCTTGAAAGACTTTTAATTTAAAAACATTTGAATTTGGAACCATCTATGATTTGATATTATTATGCATCATGAAATATGTTCAAGTCTTCCAACTTGAAGGACTAAAAGTTCCAAACCATTTACAGTCTGAAAAATCTAAATTCTAAATTCTGAAAAATTGTTGTTATTTACAAGTTTACATTCGAAACGTATGATGTATGTTGCTATCATATTATTAGTAAAAAAAGTTCATAATTAATAATGCAGAAATGAAAGAAGGAATTAAAATTCTTTGAATTTAGCTAATATAAGAAATCATTTTTTAAAACGAAATTTATTCCATTATTTATGATTCAATTTATTTATACCGCTTTCTCTAGAAGCTTTTAACTTATCAACACTACAAAATAAAAATAAAAACGGTAAAACACCTGCGTTTGAAACTTAAGCTGATAAGTTCGACCTTTGAAGTTTTAAACTTTCTGCATTTATAAGTCTCTCTACAGAAGATTGAATTTTAATGCATACATTTTGAAAGCTTTCAACAGGTGATTAAAAATATGTTCTCCGAAAACATAGAGAACAAATGTTTATTTTGTGCAACATGCATTATTTGCGGTTCATGTCAATTAATTAATTTTATATATCTCAATAGTTTCGTGAAATTCTAGGCATTCTCGTAATAACAGGATAATTTTGTTTCTAAATGCTAATTATTTTAGATGCACAAAAATCAAAAGATGTTTCAATACTGGACTGGAATTAAAATTAAAATTTTTTATATATTCGGATAATTATTTTTATTTCTCTATATAAACTAAAAATTACTCTATATTCAATCGAATAAGAATCAAAATTATTAAATATTAAACAATATTTTTTTATTAGAGTTATCAAGTTTTAAGTAAGGCCGTATTCAAAAATCTCTTCTCCCAATAAAAAAATCGAATTTAAGAATATGAAAACATTAAAAGCGCCTGCAAATAAAAGAGAATCCCTAATATTGGTTCTCAAAAAGTTATAAATATGATCAATTTCGGAGTTTTCAATGTACTTGAAATAAAAAAATCTAAAGTCGAGAGCTTGCAAAAGTTGTAGCAAAAGTTATAAATTTAAAGAAACTTGATCAAAATTAAATGATCCTGGCTACAAACCAATCTCAATAAGAAAACTAAATAATTTATTAAATATAATCTGTGTTGCACTTAACTTATTCTTGTTGAAAAATAATCTTGATTAAAAATGATAAAAGTTTTTCAACGAATTTCTTCTTGATGGGACCATCATTTTTTTACATAGGTACGAAATACTGGGCATTTTTTAAGGCTTTTTTTATTCGCATGTGAATGAAAAAGGGTCGACCTCGATTCTCAAGAGGATGAAAAGATCAGTTTTGTCGTGGGATAATGCTATTGCCCGTTTTACATTTTTTAAATATAAAATATCGAGTATTTTTTAGGATTTTTTTCATTACTGTGCCTGCAGAATTGTAGATACTGAATATTATTTTAGATTTTTTTTATTTTCATAGGTAAACAAGGGACGAACTCCACGTGTGCAGTATGGAATATTTTTCTATATTTTTTTAACTACCATTACCCTGAAAAATATCTGATATCGTATTTAAAAAACTGTGAAAATCTATAAAGTATTGTGTAAAATTTTAAAGCGTCAAATTATAAGGTATAAAGTTGTCAAATGTAAATTTTTAAGGTTTAAAGTTGTATAATAAAGTTTTATTTTTATAAGTTGTTATATAATATAAACGTGTAAAGTTGAAAGTGTAAATTTGTAAGTTGTAAGGTATACAGCAGGATAGTTAAAAAAATGTTTATTTTTCAGAGAGCAACGATCTCCCCCCACCCCATTTTTTGAGGTTCCTGAAAAAAAATTCCGTATTTTCTTTCAAGTCGGTCAATATTAACCCATGCCTCCGGGCCTTTGAAATAAACATGGGATTTGGAACATCAATTTTTTATAAATAAAAGTTTAATCACGTAATGACATAATTAGCGAAAATTGAGAGTACGCTTTTTTTCTTTAAAACATTTTGCAATTATTTGCAACATTTTCATTTATTCAAACAACTTTTTCTAGTAAGTTAAAGTTTGTTTTGACAATCAATAATTGTTTAAACAATTAAAAATTAATATTAAACTACTAAAAAACTTGTGGTTTACCGAAGAATAATCATGTTTATCAGAAAAGTTTTTAAAAAGTCGTGTTGATATAAATTTTAAATACTATTTCTATTTTAGATTTTTGGTGCATTTTCCGGGCATAATACAAGGGGGTTGAAGTCAACATTAAAAGTTATTAGGTAGCAATCATTTTTTGAACATTCCTTAAGACGTAACTAAACTTGTAAAATTGTACGATATAAAGTTGTAAAATGTAAATTTGTAAGACGTAATGCGTACCTTTGTAAGGTTTAAGTGCGTAAACTAAAAATTGGAAAGGTTCTCTTTTAATTTGAATCAGCAAGAAATGGGTCACTCAATCAAATCAGTATGAATTTTCACAGGTTCACAATGTAATCTCACTGATGCAAATAGCTATAAATAGGTCACTGATTGAAATCAGTGAGGATTTTCACTGAAAGTCAATGAAATCTCAATGATTCAAATTTAGAAAGTGTAAAGTCGTAAGGTATAAAATTGTAAAGCATAAGGTTCTCGAATGTAAATTTATGAGGTGTCAAGTTCTATAATATAATTTCATTTTTATAACTGATTATATAATATAAACGTGTAAAGTTTTAAGATGTAAAATTGTGAGGTATAAAGTTGTCAAATGTAAATTTGTAAAGTGTAAAGTTGTATGATATATATTCTTATTCTTATATGTTATTATAATAATTTAAACGTGTAAAGTACTAAAGTGAAAATTATGAGCTATAAAGTTGTCAAGTGTAAAGTTGTAAGGTATAAAGTTGTGAAATGTAAATTTGAAGACTGTAAGGCTTTAAGTTGTAAGGTTTAAACGTGCAAAGTATAAATTGTTAAGGTCTCAAGTTGTAAGGTGTAAAGTTGAGAGGTGTAATGTTCTAAGGTATAAAATTGCAATGCATGAAGTTGTAAAATTATAAAATACAAAGTTGTCAAATCTTACTTTCAAAGGTGTAAAGTTGTAAGGTGTAAGGTGAAAAGTTGTAAGGTATAAACATGTAAAGTGTAAATTGGAAAGGTGTCAAGTTGGAGATGTCAACTTGTACAACTGTACATTTGTGAGATATATAGTTGTAAAATGTACAGTAGTAAGGTGTAAAATTGTAAGGTATACAATTGCAATGCATAAAGTTGTCAAATGTAAATTTTTAAGGTGTAAAATATCAAGTTACAAAGTTGTAATTTATAAAGTTCTAAAGTTCTGAAGTTCTAAAGTGTAAAATTGTAAGCTTTAAAGTTGTAAAATGTAAATTTGAAAGGTGTTAAGTTTTAAGGTGTAAGATAAAAAGTTATAAAGTATGAACGTATAAAGTGTAAATAGGTTAGGTGTAAATTGGCACAGTTTAAATTTGTAAGGTGTGAAGTTGTTACATGTAAAGTTGTAAGGTTGAAGGTTGTGAGGTGTAAAGTTTTATAATATTTAGTTGTCTATTGTAAATTTTCCCCTGGCTTTTTATTTTTTAATATTGTTTTGTGTTGTGTTAAAGACTGTTAAACTTACATATGCAGCAAACACCGAAACCAAGTGCACACGGTCCGTGGGACTTGCCATGCTGGATCCGACACTCGTACGTGTTCATGCATATTCCTCGACGTCGCTTATCCTCGGAAAAGCACTCTTCTTCCACCGGTACGGGAAAAAAGTTGAGAACTGCAAGTAGTTACGTCAAAATTTAACGATTGCAAAAAGGGAACACTCTCGATACCACCCTCGCATAAGCCAAAAAAAACATACACCATCTTGTCGACTGTAACGTGAGACTCGACCTTTAGTTTGACGCTGAGTGATAATGGACGAAATGTTTCTCTTATGTGCCAAAGGGTGTTTTTCAGAGAATTTAGAATAAATTTAGGTATTGTATTTCCAAACCGAACAACCTTTCTCTGGAATAGACAGAAACTTCTTTTTTTTCAAATATTGTAATTATTTTTTTTTTAATACATATAAGATTCTTAAACCTGATTCAAGTTATTCTAATTTACAACATTTTCGAATTTCCAATGATTTACAAATTTTAACAAATAATTTATTCATGATAAAAATTGAAGCACTGATTGAATAATATGAGAAACAAATAAATAATATGATAATTAAAAAAAGTGTTAAAAGGTGAGAAAAATGGTGAATTTTTCCCCCCTTTGTCGTCAACGATAAATCTCCTCACAAAGTTGACTCTGCTGACTGAAGACTTGAGTATAGGGGGATTTAGAGACTTTAGATATAAATATATAGGTATACAGCTTCATGGTGTTCGCCATAATTCGCACCTCTTCTATTTTCTTACGGTCGTTCGTGCTTTTTTCTCATTTTCCCAGACACCCAAACATAACACCTGTCATATAATCAGAAATTAAATTATAATCCCAACTCTCTCATCCCATGAGAGAAGGTTCCTGAAATTTAAATTCAAGAGCGACGACAACCCCGAACTGAATAATTTTAAGCAGCACTTTATCCTGTAGTGAGACACCCCAGCAAGAGATTCTGACGTTTCTTGAATATTTCCACATCTGGAAGACAAGGATGCTCAAAAATTGAAAAAATACCCCGAAATCTTGAGGATTAAGGAGAATTATAAGATGTTGGATTCTGATGGTATACTGGACCAGTTTACCAACAAAATCCAACGTCTTCCGATTACATTCTTACCTGGTCAACATCAATTAACATCAGGTAATCATACAACACGGTTGGAAGAAGTTACAACAATGGAACAAACAAACTATAAAGATGGGTTCTTTCAAAGGATTGGAAATAGAGAAATTGTCAACATTCTAAGAGAATGGAGTAAATTATTTAAGTCTTTAGAAAAACTGGAAAATCATAAGAGATTTCTGCTACGTTGCAGAAACAATTTGGTTCAGTACACCAACAAAATCGAACATCTTCTAATTGAATTCTTACCTGGTCAACATGAATTAACATCAGCTGATTAAGAAAAATGTTTGTGAGGAATGAGAATAGAAAATCAAAATTTTATATTTCAGTGTGGATTGAAAATTTTATGTGGTATAAGTTGGCAATTTAATTTAATTAACTAAGATACAAATATAGTACTTCTCAGTGTTTTTGTTGAGTAACTATTATCAATTTGTATTTTATCAGAATAATGCATCGAATTCAATGATAAACTATTAACTATTGAATTTTCCATCTGCTTTGAGTAGTTTCATCTAATTGAGTAGTGGGTACTTAAACTTT
Organism: Andricus grossulariae; assembly: GCA_011634705.1. Taxonomy (NCBI): domain Eukaryota; kingdom Metazoa; phylum Arthropoda; class Insecta; order Hymenoptera; family Cynipidae; genus Andricus; species Andricus grossulariae. Next base: position 495 of record JAABKJ010008263.1, on the reverse strand, counting down.
AAAACTCCAGAGTTCTAGTGTTTCACTTTCAGTAATTTCATTCAATTAGAAAGTTAAATTGCACTAGTTTGGAACTCTTATTGTTACGAAGTCATCAAAACGAACTTATAACATATTGTCATTCAAATAAAAACGAGAATATAAATAGTTATGCAATGGTATTAGAATGTTGATATATGTTTGAAAATTTAATTTTTTGTTAACTTTTGTATTCATCTTTTAGAGTTTAGATAAACTAATGCAAACATACACTGATTTTCCATTTGCAATTGTAAACTACACAAAATTAAATTATTTTTTACAATGATGGACTATTGCGTAATTTTATGAATGGAAAGTAGTATCTATAATCACCATAGTCTACAATCGTGAAACTCCATGCCACAATAACGAAGTTATTGTAAAATAAAATTGAATTAATAAGTAATTCAATCCTAATCTGTGTGTTTGCTGATTTTAACTATATATATATGTGTGTGTGTGTGTGTGTGTGTG
>JAABKJ010008262.1:0-11492 GCA_011634705.1 Andricus grossulariae | reverse complement strand
TCTCTAATTATACATTATTATGAATTTAGATTAATTTAAATGTATAAGGTAGGACTGATTCACATAGCCTTACTGACAATAAAAAGTCTTCTTCACATTTAGAATTCATAATCACCAAATTACATTTGTCGATGCTTTGACCTTTAGGTTTAAACGGTCTGTGCACAAATGTGGGGGAAATATAAAGACCAAGCGCGTAGCGCGAGGTAAATGCATTATCGAGGGCAAAGCGCGAGATAAATATATAATCGAGCGCGCCAACCTATAGTCGCGCGCCCTAGGCGCGCTGAAACTTGCAATGACAATAAAAATAACAAGACAATGCAAATATGTTTGTTTTGATATCAATGCGTATTATGAATTTTAATAATATTTTATTAAAATAATACATTTTTCAGGGTATTTGGGGATAACATTTGATGCAAAATAAGAAACAAGTATTAAAGTTATCATGATAAACAAACATTTTTACTTGATTTTGCAATATCTGAATTAGCAATCCCAGGCTAAGGTACCGAAATAAATAATATCCATTTGATATAATAGTGTTGAACCTGATGTAGAAAAGTTCGCATTTATGATAAAATTGAGCGCGAAGCACGAGACGCGTGATGAGAATGTGTTCGTTAAATCCGAAGGAGCTTTAACAAAAGAGAATTCACAATCACCAAATAACAGTTGTCGATGCTTTGAGCTTTAACTGTGAAAGGTATGTGCAAAAATATGAGAGAAGTACGGAGAACGAGCGCGCAGCGCGAGGTAAATACATTATCGAGCGCGAAGAGCGAAAACGAATAGTCGCGATTTCTATATTATTATTATATGGGTCTCATAGTAAGTCTGCAAATGTTGCTAGACTATAAGTTATGTACATTTAAATTTATAAGTAAAAAAAATGCTGCCTTTTCGACACAGATTCCTGTCACTGACACTTACCGATATCGAAAATTTTCCAGGGTTCGTGTTCGTGCTAAATTGGTTTGATTTTATATCAAGCTAACAGGGCTAACTAAGCTAACTAATCTGCGTCCAGAACACAGTCTGATTATCTACTTCCATTTCGTGATTTAAAATGGTTAATCATATATGATAATATCACATTTGTGAGAATCAAAAGCTTTATATTTATCATGTATTATATTATAATATTAATATTTTAGTAATATCTTTTTTCAAGAAGACTGACGGAAAGTGTTCTGCAAATGAAATATGTACATATAGATGAAATTAAGCTCTACTTCATACCCAGAATTTATACAAGAGCATCTCTGTTGATGCAAAAAATTTCAAGTGTAACGAATAAAAAGCTATTTCATCTCTTTAAAAAGTGAAGTCATGCACTAGGGAACATACGTCATAATATAAAATTGCTTCTGGGAAAGTAGCACACCTAGAAATGGAAACTAGTTTTCTATCGGAACGATATTCTGCGCTTCTCTACCATTTTGATATCTTACGTCTTCAAATTTCTGTCTTTCTCTTTGACTTCCTCTTTCAAGTGAACTTTTTCTTTATTATCGACAATATGAGCAAGACCTTACATACTAGGAAGTGTCTTTTTCAAAAGGATGCTCGTATTAGTCTGCTTTATTTCAGATCTTGTTAAACGACATTTTTCTCTGCCTGTTAGAAAAGTGCAATAAAAGTTTGTGAAGCGGATAATGAGAAGAAAAATTTTAAAAAAGTATACTGAAAGCAGTGTCTTTATTTCGCGTATTACTCTCAAAATTTCAAAACGTTCAACTATTTTTCTGATCTTTTTTGCTTGAGGACTGCTCACATTAATCTTGCAGAGTTTTATGAACAAATTTGAGTTATTCTTAATATTTTTGTTAGATCGAAATTTTGTACGAATAGGGTAAAAGCACCAATTCTTGGCACCTTTGTCCTATTATTGGCACGCACAAAAACCGAAGTGAATTTATTTTATTCTGGATAAATACTTCACTACACTGAATAATTAATATACAGGGTCTTACAAAAGTCCCGGGATGGCTGAATATTTCCTCAGGTCAGATATTTTTCAGAGAGGTAAAGGTCGATAAAGCGGGAAATTTTACGTTCAAATATGTACGCAGGTCATACATAGGTACATTGTAACATTGAAGATCACTCTAAGGTCACTTAAACTTAAACAAGGTCTACATACATCTAGGAATAGAAGATTTTCAAATTTTTTTTGTAACGAGCAAAGTCACTAACTTTAACTAGGCGTATTCAGTAATGACCTTAAGCACCCTATCGATTGCCGATGTAAAAAGAGGGCGGTTCCATTTTTTTTTAAAGTTGACCTCGAAAAAACCTTAAAGGTCATCGTCAAGCTCAAAATAAAGGTCTCCATTGAATTCCTCGTTGAAAGTTACTTCAAGAATGACCTTAAAGTCCTTGAAAAATATCTTACCTAAGGAAATATTCAGCCGTCCCAGGACTTTTGTGACACCCGGTATTCATTATATGTAAAAATGATAGTAGAATTAAATTAATTGAGGCAAAACATGCTAAAAAAATGTATTATCTATGAAATCAGAAAAGGATGCCAACAATTGGGGGGGGGGGTGAGATGCACAGAATTGGTGATCTTACCCTATACAAGTTGTACGCCACTTGAGGAAAAATATGGAGAATAGACATAAGGAGACTAAAGTAATGCAACAGAAAATGAGCAAATTTTTGTCGTATAAAATTTTTTACAATACTACCCGAGTATGGCCGCCGTCTTTTTTGAGATTTTAGATTATTTACCTATGTGATTTCAGTAGAAATGTACACACTAATTATTATTGAAGAGCAGAAAATTTATTTTACTCATCTCTAAATATCTGTGATACTATGTATAGTAATTAAAGAGATCCTGCAATGGACGTGGTACTTACTTCAGATTTATTGCACAAACGTGGAAAATAATAAGTATATATCTTAACAGTTTTCAATCTTTTACGCATACACATTTAAGAAGTGATATCAAACTTCCACTTGAATATAACAGTTTTTATATTCCAATATTCTTCAAATGGTTCAACAAATTATTTAAGAGATTTAGGAATGTTTTATTTCGTTTAGGGTTATATCACAGGTTATTTATACGTGCGCCTTACTAGCACCGCGTTCGAGAAGATCTAACATTTCAATGCATTATGTACATCCGACAGAAATATGCTTGATTTTGATAAAGTCAATGTACAGGGCTTTGGTCTCCTTGTCTTTATTCTCCATGAAAAATATTTTGGATTAGAAAATAATTATGCGTGCTAGAAATAACAACCTTCTCGCAACCATTGCTATGGGTTGTTACCCAGTGGGCACAAAAACATTAACGTTCTAAAGACGTTCCTAGGACGTTTGTGTCAGTTCAATTGATGTCCTCAAGACGTCCCATGTTCCAAAGACGGTCTTTGAAACATGGGACGTCTTTAGGACATCAATTTGACTGACACAAACGTCCTAGGAACGTCTTTAGAACGTTTTCAGGACGTTAATGTTTTTGTGCCCATTGAGTATTGAGTAAGATGGAGGAGTGGGACAAAAGGACGGGTTGAAGGAAGGAAAGGATTGCAAGGGACAAGAGATGGGAAGGGGCAAGGGAGAAGAGTGGCAAGGGTCAGGGTGAAGAAAGGAGGGGGCTAAAATGAAATTATGAAAAGGGGAGGGGCAAAAGAAAGCGATAGGGCCAAGGGTTGTGGAAGGAAAGAAAAATGGTAGACAAAAGGAATTGGCGGTGAGGGACATGAAGGCGGGATTGAATTATAAAAATGACAATAGCGAGGTAAAGGGAAGGGAAAGGTGTGATAAAGATGGGTAAAACAAGGAGTATGAGTGCGAGAAGAGGGGGATGACAGAAGGAAACGGGGATGACAAAAAGATAAGTAGAGACGAAAAAGTCTGAGGCGACGTAAAGTGAAAGGGGAAGGGAAGACGGTGTGATGTGAACGGCGACGTAAGAGAACGAAAAGATCTCGTGCTCGCTCTCTCGCATGCTCCGGCAGATATCTCACTCAAAATACAAAAAATTTCCAGAAATTTACAAAACACATCACTAGTAGCACCTAGTACCTACTTTTAATGGTTGAATAGTTTTTCTGTAACCAATATTCGAAATCCGCCGGCAATAAGTCTGATTATTATCAATAAGAAAACGGCTGCGAACAGTCTCATTCGTACAGATTCAGACGGAACGAAAAGTTGATCCATAATAATGTGGAATTATTCAGAATGACTGTGGTTTCATAACATCATTCCGAGTGACTTTGAATTGCGAATATGAATTAGGTTATGTCCACAGACTCAATCATAATAGAAAGCTGACTTGGGCTGAATCAATCGGCATTATATCGGAATCACAGCAGAAGTTTTCGAAATAAACTTGAATCCATTCATAAAGTCAAATGGAATGAAAAGTTGATAAAATGACGGGGATACGTTCTGTGACTGAATGTCGTCTAATTAACGTTGCAACACATACATTTTCCAAGATTGTCTGCAATAATTTTACTTCTGGGCGGAAGAAGCGTTAAATATATCACTGTCAGGTAACGCTGTGTTTCTGTTGTCGAATAATAGGTTAGAACCTCTGGCAGATGGTGCAGGATACAACGAATTATGTTCCCGAGCAGAAAAGTTTTAAAATGCTCGGCATTACAGTCGGATAGCAGTCGCTCTGGCGATTTTTCTTTTTCGAATATTTCTCCTTCAGTTTGGAAGGGAGGCAGGCTAAGTAGGAAAAGAGTTGGTGAAAAAAGAAGGTAGCGCGGTTTGTCAGCGAGACAGTGCTGCCGACCGCTAGAGGCGAGAAGATAAGAGAGAGAGATGGACAACGCTTGTGAATCCACAGCCTCTATGGTTGTACAGTGCAAGCGGAAAACTTCACGCACGTCACGGACTGTCGGGTAAACTCCGCGAACTGGAAGCCACGTGTAAATCGCTCTCATTCTCTAGTTTGTCTCTGCGTTTTCATATCACTCCTCTTCTTGCTTCGTGTTACATGTGGTTTTCATTATTCTCGTTTCTATTTTGTATTCAGAGAGTGCGTTAGAGTCAGTTTCCAATTTAAAATATCTGTGCTCTACGCCTTGTAATTCAAAGTGTAATTCTTGCTTTAACCTATAATAACACAGGCCCACAAAAAAGTGGGTTGTGCGAGAGATCAGAGTATGGTATCTATACGTATTTCGGGGCGCTGAACACGAATCTGGCATCAGTTTTTCCCCAGTACGTCAGAATTTTCCCCTAGATGCGGAAAATTCCCTAGCAAATAAACTTTTCGGGGTATAAATTGTCCTAGGTATTGAAATCATCTGGAAACAGATTAGGCAAGATATTTTCACGTATTTTAGGGCGCTAAACGCGAATCTGACATCAGTTTTCCCCGAGCGCGTCAGGATTTTCCCCTCGACGCGGAAAATTCCCTATAAAATCAGCCTTGTCGGCTATGAAATAACCCTTGTTATTGAAATTGTCGGGAAAAAGATCAGGCATGATATTTCATGTATTTTGGTGCGCAGAATACGAATCTAAGACTAGTTTCCTGTTATCACATCGGGGTTTTCCCCTAGACGCAGAAGATTTCCTAGAAAATCAGCTCTGTCGAGTATGAAATAACCGTGGTTATTAATATCGTCTGGAAAAACACCAGGCATGATGTTTTATGTATTTTAGGGCGCTGAGCGCGAATCTGACATCAATTTTCCTTGAGCACGTCAAGATTTTCCCCTAGACGCGAAAAATTCCCTATAAAATCAGCTTTATCTGGTATGAAATAACACTTGTTATTGAAATCATCTGGAAAAAGATCAGGCATGATATTTTTATGTATTTTCGGACGCTGAACACGAATCTGAGACTAATTTCCCGCCATCACATCGGGGTTTTCGCCAGACGCGGAAAATTCCCTAGAAAATCAGCTTTTTCGTGTATGAAATTCCTTGTTTTTGAAATCATCTGAAAAAGACCAGGCATGAAGTTTTATGTATTTTAGGGCGCTGAGCACGAATCTGACATCAACTTTCCTTGAGCACGTCAGGATTTTTCCCTAGACGCGGAAAATTCCCTATAAAATCAGCTTTATCGGGTATGAAATAACCGTTGTTATTAAAGACATCTAGAAAAAGATCAGGCATGATATTTTCATGTATTTTGGGACGCTGAACACGAATCTGAGACTAATTTCCTGCCATCACATCGGGGTTTTCGCTAGACGCGGAAAATTCCCTAGAAAATCAGCTTTTTCGTGCTAAATACAAATGTGACGTTAGTTTACCCTCATCCTATCAGGCTTTTATACGAGACGCGTAAGATTCCCTAGAAAATCAGCTTTTTTATACATGGAATACCCTCGGTGTTGAAGTCATCTGGAAAGCGGCCCGAAAATCATATCTTGATGTATTCTGGGGTGCTGAATACGAATCTGAACTTGATTCTTCTTCAGCATGTCAGGCTTTTCCGACCTGTTTGCAGACGATTTCAAAAACATGGGCGATTTCTTATACGAAAAAGCTAATTTCCTAGAGAATTTTCAGCGTCTAGGGAAACCCCCGACGTGATGGCGGGAAATTACTCTCTTTTTCGTGTTCAGCGCCCGAAAAACACATAAAAATATCATGCCTGATCTTTTTCCAGACGATTTTAATAACGAGGGTTATTTCATACTCGAAAAAGCTGATTTTATAGGGAATTTTCCGCGTCTGGAGGAAAATCCTAACGCGCTCGGGGAAAACTGATGCCAGCTTCGTGCTCAGCACCCTAAAATACATGAAAGTATCATGCCTGATCTTCTTCCAGACAATTTCAATGACGAGGGTTATTTCATACCCAACAAAGCTGATTTTATAGGGAATTTTCCGCGTTTTGGGGAAAATCCGGACGTTCTCGGGGAAAACTGATGTTAGGTTCGTGCTTAGCGCCCTAAAATACATAAAAATAGCATGCCTGATCTTTTTCCAGACGATTTCAATAACGAGGGTTATTCGATACCCGGCAAAGCTGATTTTATAGGGAATTTCGCACGTCTAGGAGAAAATCCGGACGTTCTCGGGGAAAACTGATGTCAGATTCGTGTTCTGCGCCCCAAAATACGTAAAAAATATCATGCCCGATCTGTTTCCAGATGCCTCAAAACTTTTTTGTGGGCCTGTGTAATCATTAAAGCGTTATACATACTTATCGTTATCGGTGACCAGTAGAATAATAATATCGATGCCTCCTTTCCGTACCACTCCACATCCCATTTGTGCGATATACTGCTCCTCCTCGCATTTAGTCATCCACGTGTTTTGTCTTCAGTTTAATCTTCATGGCAGTCAATTCAGACCCGGTTCGCCCATGCCGAGAACCGGCATTAGTCGTTTCTAACTAAAAACGGGCAAAAAATTTCATTATTCATTCATGATGAAGAAAGTAATGAGATGCGTGATATCGGCTTCTGAATTTACTAGTGTTTGAAATCTTACAATTCAGTGCAATGAAGCTGTGCCCTTAGCTTCTCGTGCTGCAAACAATATATTTTCAATGTGCGATTGTGCATTAATTGTGTATATCAAGTCATATCTCCACAAATAATAAAAAATGCTTTTAGATTTTATGTATTTCATATACATTTTCAGACTTTGTAGGTTTCACTTATTATTATAATTTCCATTTCCTCATATAAGAGAGAGACTAGAATATCACATATATGTATGACGTATGTAGGTAGAAAAAGGACATCATATATCGAAGATAAGGGATAATTAAGTCGACCATCTAAGATGGCCAAGTCGACTGTCAGATGAAATCAACTCGACTATCTGAGGTGATCAAATCGACCCTTTATGATGATGAATTTGACCCTCTGTGATCATCAGTTCGCCTCTCTGTGATATTCGAGTCGACCGTCCAAGATGATCAAGTCGACTCTTTGAGATGATCGATTTGTACCTCTTGTTTCAACCTTCTAGAGATCAAATTATAGTAAAAAAGATCTCAAATATAGTCAGTAGGCACATCTAGATGGCCAGACTGACCTTCCGTTTTTCTGTGTGTAAAAGCTAATCCTTATTTCAGCTTAAACCGTTTCGTAAATTTATTATACAATATTAATATAAAATAAGTACACTCTAGTCAATTTATTGTAACTATTACACTTGTTTGGCAACAATCCCGAAAATATTGTCATTTTTTTTCGTACTCTTTATCGGTTGCGAGAACCTTCTATAGAAAAGCACAATGTTTTAATCTTTTTGAAGCAAATTCTGAACAGATTCTGATTTCGAAACTTTTGAATCGTTATTCTTAAAAATTAAGAAAGAAACTATTTTTAAATTTCAGTTCAGATTTCCAGGCACAGTACTTTAGTTTAAGGTCCCCCACCCCTCCCAAATAATTTTACCAATACCATAAACCTACATCACACATGGGGAATTTGACACAGAAATGCCCGACTATTCTAGTTACTTTAACATGCAAGTGCCGACAATTATAGGGTCCTTGAAGTCAAAATTGGTAAAGATAAAAGGGTCTACACTTTAATTCCTATACAATTTTTTCATAAGGTTTTTTGAGAACATAAAAGATGTTTAATGGAAATTTTTTTGAATGAAACAAATTATTCAATATTTTTTTTAGAAGTGTCCCAAGATGAATCGACGGAAGTGTCGTCAAAATACTCTAGTTTCTTATAGTTTTCTCCCATTCTTATTAATTAACAAATAGTAATAATCGAAATTACCTTTCAATCACAATGATAAGTATAACCAGTATAACCAAATTTTCTCTTTATTTCGTTCAGCATTTATAAAAATTATATGTATCCAACTCGGCTGGTTTTGTGATACTAACCTGCAAATTCTACGTGATACACTAATCGTTCGTATCATTCATTATATCGAATTTTTGTGTTTCTTAAACTGATTACGAATATTTTGAGGAGCATGAATATTCCCTAAATTATATTTTCCTTAATATTTATTTCACGAAATAGCATTTGACCTAATAACAATTTGCTACAACTTTCACTTATCCTAATTGACAATTTACGTAATTTTTATTTTTCCGAATTGCGTTTTGTTCTGATTTTGATTTTTCCATAATCTCCATATCATAGAAACTACATGTCAAATAAATTTCATTCTTTCCTAAATGGCGTCCGGCATTCTAATTGGTTGATTTGAATTTCGCGGCATTATTCAGATAATCAGAATGCCAGATGCCATTTTACGGAGAATTAAGTTCATGTTAGGGCACAGACCCATGGAGGTAGATTCGTAGAATAGTGGAACAGTTTTGACCAATCAAGTGCCTGCGCAAGCTCTAGCAGTCACCTCATTGGTCTTAACTGTTACACTATTCTCCTAATCTACCTCCATGGGACTACGCCCTTATATGTCATAGGTCGGCTTTACACCGACGAGCAGAAGGTTCGTTTCGCGCTCGCAGAACGGTTGGTGGGAGAGAAACTTTCGCCTCAGAGAGCGCGTGTGAGAAGGGTTGCCAAATTATAAAATTCATGTACTCCAGCCGATGGAAACGTTTGGTAGCGTAGGTCATCAAAGGTAATGATGCACAGTTACTGGCAGTTTCGATCAGCTGGAATATCTGAATTTTAGTAGTCGGCAACCCTTCATTCACGCGCTTTCCGAGGCAAAAGTTTCTCTCCCCCCAACCGTTTTACGCGCGTAAAACTAACCTTCCGCTCGTCGGTGTAAAGCCGACCATAGTTTCGATGATATGGTGATTATGACAGATGGCATTTCGTATAAATTAATTTTAGGTTCTATGCTGATTCGGAAGAATAAAAATTATGTCACATAATAATTAGGAAAAATAAAAATTGGATTAAATAGTAATTCGGTATCATAGAAATGATGTCAATTTATAATGCGGTAAAAGAAAAAATATGTCAGATGGTACTTCGGGAATATAAAAATGATGACAAATGGTAATTCGGCAAAATAAAAATTAGGTAGATAAATAAATAGATAAAAAGTACGTAAATTGGTAATTAGGATAATCAAAAATTATAGCAAATTGCTATAGGCCAAATGATTGTAGGTAAAATAAATATCAGGCAAAATATAATTTAGGGAATATTCATGAGTAGTAGGGCTATGGGGATACTGGATCACCGTAGAGCAGAACCATCTAGGCCACTTACTGACTGAGCAGATTCTGTTCCATGCTAAGTGATCGGCAGTCGGTAAGTGGCCTCGGTCGGTAATGCAGTTTCCCAATGTGACAACAGATGGTGCCACCGTCGGTATTATCATCAATCGATAATGCATTTTCCTAATGTGCCCAACAGATAGCGCTACCGTCACAAGTTCTCGACAGTCGGCATATTGTCACTTGGATCCCTGCTAAGTTAGCACTATAATGTGCGGTTCCGTGCTAAGTGACCATTGATCGGCAAAACAGTTTATTACAATCAGCCGGTAAGACAGGGAGGTTGGTAACTTTTTATATCATCATTTCACCATTGCTCGGTAAGGTAGGGAACAATGTTACCATCATCCGGTAAAACAGGAAGGTCGGTAACTTTTTATATTGTCATTTTGCCATAGGTCGGTAAGGTAAGGAACAATGTTACCATCAGTCGGTAAAACAGGGAGGTCTGTAACTTTTTATATTATCATTTTACAGTCGGTCGGTAAGGTACGGAATAATGTTAACATCCGTCGGTAAAACAGGTAGTTTGATAACTTTTTATATTATCATTTTTCTATGTCGGTGAGGTAGAGAACAATGTTGCCATCAGTTGGTAAAACAGGGTGGTCAATGAATTTTTATATTATCATTTTACTATATGGTGGTAAGGTAGGGAGCAATGTTACCATCAGTTGGCAAAACAGGGAGGTCGGTAACTTTTAATATTATCAATTTACTATATGTCGGTAAGGTAGGCAACAATGTTACCGTCAGTCGTTAAAACAGGGAGGTCGGTAACTTTTGATATTATCATTTTACTATATGTCGGTAAGGTAGGGAACAAGTTTACAATCTGTCTGTAAAGCAGAGAGTTCGGTAACCTTGACGTTGTGTTCCATGCTAAATAGGTAAAACAGTGAGGTTGGTAATGGAGATTCTTGTAAAGTAAGCATTATGAGGTTCTGTCTCAAGTTAAGTTCAAGGTTCTGTACCAGGCTGAATTACTAACGTCAGGTAATTACTATCGGCCGTTAAAAGTACACATCCCCAGCTACAGACTAAGCCTCAGTCGCCACATCAGGAGCCTATCTTAAAAATCGCGCTTGAATAACTGATGACGTCACTCAGTACTCCATGGTTAAATTTTCTCAAAGATTTGGCGCATGCGCAATAGAATATATCTTTTTTGCGCAGAGTCTGAATTAAAGTGGGGGCAGTGAAGAGTGGGGATAGCGTCCTATAAAAGGTCCGAATAAACGCAGGCTGACCATTCCGTCGCATCGTTTGATGCAAGTATCATCGAGTGCTCAATCTATATTTGCATGTCTTTTTGCTTGTAATATTAGTGCATGATAGTTTGCACGGCTTTTTTACTTATA
>JAABKJ010008261.1:0-11493 GCA_011634705.1 Andricus grossulariae | reverse complement strand
TTCAGTCATTTCTCCGATTTTAGCAGAAATAATTATGGAAGATTTAAAGGTTTTTGCTTCCAAAAAGCTAGATTTTGTTTTGTCCCTTTGTTTTCGGCATGTTGGTGGCATATTAGTATGTATTCATCTAGCAAATTTGCAGGCAGTTATTGATGCTTTCAACAGTTTTCATCCAAAACTTAAATTTACCCATGAAGTAGAGAAAATAATAAAAACAGTTTTTTGGACATGGAAGCAATTAAAGGTCAGGATGGTAATATAATACCAATTGGTATAGGAAAGATGCATATTCAGGTAGAATTTCTGATTTCTTTTCGGCTCATCCTTTTGAAAACAAAGTTGCTGTGATCAAAAACTTAGTTGAGAGAACTGTAGGTGCTGGTCAAAGAAACGATTTTTAATTTAAATAACAAATTTGTATCTTCAACAAAAAAGGTGAGGTTTCTACCAAAATAGATTAATTTGCAATAAAAAGATTTTTCAGTTAAGAAGGAAAGAAAATTTTAGGCTAATTATAATTCTAAGAACAAAATATATGTCAATACAAAATGAAATTTCGTAATAACTATTTATTCTTAGTTTCTTTCTTTATTTGCTCTAAAGTTATATTGAATATCAAAAAACAATATTGAATATTTTAAATCCAAATCGTTCGATTTTGGAAGATTGCAACATTTTAAAAAAATGAAAATAAATTTAAAAGATATTGATCTTGAAATGATAGAATATCATTTCAATATATATCTTTTAAATTTATTTGAATTTTTCTGAAATTTTGCAATCCTCCAAAATTGAAGGATTTTGATTTAAAATATTCGATATTGTTTTTTTAAATTTTAGGAAATCAATTCAAATGTTTAAACAATTTTTAGATATTTTCTCAAAATTAATTTACCAAACTCAAACATCAAGTCGAATTCTCCCCAAAATCTCAAGAAACAATTCAAAATTTTATTTCAAAATTTTGAAAAGTCCACACCTTGTTTAAAACGTCTAGAGATATTTTCGACTTTTGAATCATTGAACAATGTTTTCGAAACTTCTGAAACTTTGAAATAATTACTGAAATATTTGCAAGCTTTCACACTATTTTCTTAAAATCGTACAAAAATTAAAATATTTGTTTTAAAATCTCTTAGATTCTTTTTCGACATATTTTAAAATCTTCAAAGCATAAAATAAATGTTTTGTAATAAACCCGAGAAAAAAATCTATATTATTTCAAATTTTTGCAGAAATGTTATTGTCGGCACCGGACATTTTTTGTAACCGGTATATGTGGAAAAATGTACAATTAAAATTTCATTTTTCATCTATAATGTTCAGAAACAGTTAGAAATACATTGAGTTATCAAATAAAAATACTTGGTAACTAAAATCTACTAAATTGATGTTGCAGAAAATTCTTAATCATTTAATAATAGATAAATACATGAAGCCTTATTAGATATGTTCAAGGGGTTATGAATAGAATCCTTTCATCATTTTTAAAAAGTTGGTCGAAAAGTTAAAAACATAATTGTTACCTTTATAATTAAAGAATCATTTCCATTGTGATTTTCTCTGACAAAATTAAATTTTTAGAATTAAAATTCCTCATGCAGAAATTTCGATATAAAAAATTCCAGAAAATTCAAATAGACAAATAACAACAACCACTCAAAGCTGTTTTCACACAGCATGCAACCAATCAGGTAGTCAACGACAGCGAGTTAGAAATTTTTGAGCATTTTATTACACAAATCTTTTATATAGAATTATTAAACTGATTTTTAATAAAAGCATATTTATGTGAGAATGCTCTAATTTGCAGACATAATACCAAAAAAGTACATGGATCGTTCTTTGATCAACACATAATACGAATATTTCATACAGTTAATTAACAAATTTTATGACATTTTTCCCCTACAGTGGAATTTTTAAATTTATGTCAATTGAAATTAAGTAGGAGTAATTTCAAACCATTGAAGATGATTTAAGAGATTTTAAGGTGAATTTATTGAGTTCAGTGAAATTTAAAGGGAATTGCAAGAAATGCAAAATGAATCTGTAAGGAATTCGAAAAAATGCAAATAAAATTCAGAAATCCTTGTGTCCTCTGTTGTCATTCATTATAAGAAGCGACTAAATTATTATATTTTTATTCACAAAAGCTTCTATAGCCACTTTATCTAAAATGAGCGGCTGAAAAGTGATTTAAGATGCAAAAGTGCTATTACTCGATAATATTGCAAGAAAGTCACCATCGAATGTTGATAGTACAATTTATTCTTTGGGTTGCACGGGCCTATAGACATTGTATCCTTCTAGTACTTTAATTCGTTGATTCGCTGAAAAGATTATTTTCGAAGTTCAAAAAGCCGGTTCAAATACTTATTGAACATATGCCGAATGAATTGAAGTTGGTCAAGTCCATATAACGCCACGAATAGGTGCGACATTAGGCAAACAATCAAACTGTCAACTTAATCCTGCAAGAAGAAACAGACCATTACATTTCACTTTAAGAATAAGTGTTTTTGTATTACTGATAATAATCTACGAGAGTACCGATGTCTTCTACCCCAGCTATGTGAGCTTGTGGAGAGGGAGTGTTGGACGTTAAATGGGATTCCGAATTTGATTTTATTCTCATTTCAGATTCTGAATTTTCAATTATACATCAACTTATTGTCTCACTCCTATTTAATACCATACATGAACGTTATTGAAAATGATTTTCCAAAATGTACTTCACAGTTTTACAAAGATTTCATATTGTTAAACATTCATATGCGTATAGCTGGTCTTTCTGAGATATTCATGTTCGTATTTCATAAATAAGTACAATAAATGAAATCTAGTTTCCACAATAAAAGGTATTTTGGAAATAATAATGAGATTTTTGCAAATATTACTTGGATAAAAATCTAAGTGTTAAACAGAAAGATCGAAAATGTTGTTTCCATCGTTTTATTCTTATCGTCATAATTTATTCTTATCGCTCAAGTGATAATATATTAATAAATACTTGGAAGCTATATTCCTTTACGCAATTCTTTGAGATAAAAATAAAACCGAAAAAAGTTCTTTACTCTATTTAAAGTTTAATTTTTTTCCTAAGTAATAATTTAAAAAATGTTATCCCTCAGGGTTTCATTTAACAATCCTCAATATAGAATAGATACCTACTGTTTTCATTGCTAAGGAAATTTCAAATCAATAGCGTTTTAAAACAATCAATTTGCATTTCGTAACATTAGACAATTACCAGACATTCGAAATTCAATAAGTTCTAAATTATCAATTATACATGTAAGTTTTTCAAATATAAAGGATATTTGACCGAAGATAAAAAAAAAATAGGCAAAATATAACAGTATTTGAATAATCATATTTGAATACTAAGCGTTCATCAGACAAGGCTTATCTCCTACGGATCGGTAACCTTGGTACCCATAAAATATTATAATTACGAAAATAAGAGTTTTTTCAAACATATTTTATTAAGTACAATGAATAATTGAAAAATTCATTTAACTCGTTTGAAAAATGATTAGAAATCTTAGTATTTAAAATATTGTAATGATTAACTTTACAAATAATTTATATCTTCATTATTAGAAAATAAAAACCTGGCGACGTAAGCGCGCGCATTCAAATAACCTGGTATAAGAAATTGACCTCTAAACTTCAGAGATTGATTTGGAATGGGGTTCCACATGGATCAAAAAGACCTTATGTCCTAGAGAAATGATTAAAATCAAATCACTCAAACCTATAATGATTTCCTTCAAAAAATATTTTTGGGACGAAATTAAACAGAACTTCTTTATCTGTTTTCGAAAAAGATTTTCTGGGATTGACGAAAGATTGAAGTCTTGGAAACCATAATACATTGAGTTTTTATTATCATTTGTAATTATAATTTACTCTCAATATTTTAAGATGGCTTCGAATCAATTTTTTTTTTATTTTCTCATTTTGTTAACTGATTGAATTATGTGGATGATTGTGGTTTACATGGTGTACTACAAAATAATTTGAGATTTGGTGATTGCATCCTACTGGAGTTTCCTTTCGTTCATCTGCGGTCAATGGGGTAATCTTTCCACTTTGTATGTTTATTTTTACCCGAGATTTAGCGCCTGTGCGATAAATATATGCACATATTCAAGCAAGAAAGTTACTAATCTCCAATGTTGCACAGATGTCACCAACAAATGTTGATAATACAATGTGTTCTTGCTTGGGCTTCGGCATATGTTTATTCTGTGCTTCGAGTAATCAAATTGGTTTAACTCCAGGGAAAGTGTATTTTCGAATTTTAAATACTTGGTTTGCATTTTTAACCCAAGTAAGCAGGAGAAACTGAAGTTGGTCAAGTCTATATACAGATCCGTCAGAAGAATGAAGCCTGGTAGGCGGAGCCTGGCAGGAGAATGTTACTTGTCAGGAGTAGAAGAAGAAGAAGGCCTGCCACGAGAAACACCAGCAATAGGGGCGCCATGAAATAAGCACAAATGTTTCTAAATCCGCATAAGGTTTTCTATGAGTTTTTTGTTAACAGGAATCGGTTAAAGATTTAATTCAAACAAATTTGTATTTATCATATAAAATAACGTCAAGTAGTGTAAAACAAATCGGGTTTTCGACACAAATGATTACGACTTTTTCTGAAATATATTGTTACGCCACTTTGTTTAAGAAAGCTAGCATCATTAATTGTGCGATTGGAAGAAATTTAACAACAGTGTAAACATTTTTCAAAATTTTTAAATATATTTACTCTCTTAAAAATTTCGATGAATTTCAGGACCAATGTTTTGCTATCCCGCAACTTTTTAAGTTTTTGAAAAAACTTCTAAGTTGTCTTTCAAAACCTTCAAAAATCTACATTGTATTGTAAGTTCTTTAAAATCCTTTCAAATTGTGAATTATTTTAAAAATATTTCATAAACTTCTAAATATATTTTTCAATGATTATAATGTTTCCTTAAACTGTAAAACAATTCTGTATAATTAAAAAAACATTTCATGACATTTTCCAAAACCTTTCTCACCAATTTTGGCAATCTTTTGAATTCTTTCAAAATCTTTTTAAATATAATCTCAGATTATAAAATGATTTAAAATTTCCCAAACAATTTGAAGAAAAATGATTTATTATCTTGAAACTTCTCAAAATTCTTAAAAATTGTCTAATCTTTTGGTTCCAAATCTTCAAAAATCCACACTTTTCAGAAATTTGTTAAAATATTTTTTTGAGTATAAAATTATGTTTGCATACTCTGAAAACTTCGGAAATATTTTGTAATGTTTCAAAATTTTTTTAGATATTCTCTTCAAATTAATTCTTCAAAATAAATAATCACTCTTAATATACATCATTTAAAATCACTCAAGGTTCAAGGTCTTTTGAAATATTTGCTTAAAATTAGTTTATCATGATAAAAAATTAATTTAAAGTTTTCTTAAAACTTTAGAAAGCGATAAAAAATTTTATTTCAAAATTTCGCCAAATCTACATTTTGTTTAATATATCTTTGAATGTTTTCGAGTTTTAATCAGTTTTGAATTAACAGTGCAGTTTCTGAATTAGTGGTAAATTGAAAAAAAGTTGATGTAACTTAAAAAAATTGAAGATAACTATAAAGACTTTTAACAAATTTATGATAACAAGATAAGCATTCAGAGTAATTCAAATAAATAGAACCGAATTTTAAAAATTTCAAACATTCTATTAGATTTTGATACATGGAATTGATGAGAATTATTAAGTAAGAATCATATAAAATCCACAAGAAATCAATGTCAATTGAAATGTCTTCAGGATGAATGGAAAGAAATAGAAAATCCTTCAAAGATCCATTATATTCAGTGAATTTTAACAAAATTTCAAAGAATTCAGAGTGAATTGGAAGAAGTTGTAATAAAATTCAGAAATTCTTGCGTCCTCGTTTTTCTTTCATAAAAAACGTGGCTTAAGTAATATTTTAATATAGGAAAGCTACTATAGAGATTCAAAAAGTAACTTACCGATCATTCTGGTTTATATGCTTTACTTTAAAAGCATGTAAGATGGGGCGAACAGGACATACTGGAATTTCCTCTACTTCATCTGGGGTCAGTGGGGACACTGTACCACTTCCTATGCTCATTTTGCCAGGAAGTAAGCAGAATAAATTGAAGCTGATATATTCTATATCCAAGCACATCAGGAAAAGGAAGCTTGCTAGGTAGAGTTATATTGTTGGCAGGAGGAGATCTGGATCTTGCACGAAGAGAAGGTTCGGCAGAAGAAGACCTGAGCGAAGAATGAAGCCTGACAAGTGAAAGAGAACTGGCAGGAGGATCTTGTACCTCGAAAAAAGGAGAAGATCGGTCGTCACGAGGAACACCAGGAATAGGGGCGCCATTAGGCAAACATTCAATCTGTGAACTTAATTCTGCAAGAAGAAACATACGATTTCATTTTGTTTCAAGAATAAATGTTTTTCTACAATGAGAAAAATGGATTATACCTATCCACTTCGATACGCAAGCTAAAAGTGTTTTACCAAATTCTATCCATCAGGGAGTCTTATATTTTTCTATCAACATTTTCTTATCAATACATTATAATATCTTAAACGCACGAGACTTATGGAATCCTATGGTTTCGAATCTTGCAAGTTTTTATCTGTCTCTATGCGTCGTGAAAGCTCATATACTCCTTAGTTAACAATTTCCATTAGAATTCTACGAAATTCTGTGTTTTAAAATCTAAAAAATATCTATCAGATTCTGTCAAGTGTAAAATCTTACACTATCTGGGTTGGTTTTTTAAATATGCGGTGGCAATCTATAGATATTAATTCGCATAATTTGTATGCTGATGTTTAAAATCCTTAATTATGAAATCTCATTTCGCGATTTTAAGACCTAATACATAGATTGTTACGCAAATTGTAGTATCCAAGATCATTTGATGAAAACTTCCAAAGATTTCAAAATATAGGATTTGATACAAGTCCTGTAACGATAAGATTCACTAGAATTTTAATGAGAAACCATTGATAGAAAAGTATGAGGTTCCTATGCGAATAATATTTGACAGAAATTTTCAGCATTCCGAAACATAGGATTTATTACTAGTATTGTGCTAGAAAGATTTGATGTAGTTTTAATGGAAAACTTTTGATAGAACAGTAAACTACAAAAACTACGCATTCCATAAAAAAAAATTATACATTTCTAGTTCTTTTTATGGATTAACAACTGTTGTACTAACATTTTTTTGTGTAGCTTGTGTCGTTTGGCTGAAAATTTAATTTTTTATTTTCGATGTTGAGTATTTTATTACGATTTAAACGAAAATCACGCATCCTATAGAAAAATGATTAATGACAAATTTTTGTATCTTTTTTTTGGGTCAACAACTTTCGTTTATCAATTTTCATTCGTAGCTTTTGTCGTCTTTCTACAAATTATTCATTTTCAGTTTTATTTTTTACTATTCACACAAAAAGTACGCGTCCTATCAAAAAATGATTAATAACAAACAACTTTGTATCTCTTTCTTGGGTGAACAATTTTGATCTATTTTTCTTTTTTCTCATGATGCATAGTTTAACCGTAAAATGGAATTTATGATTTTTCATTATTGTTTTGTGCGATCAAAATGAGAATTTTCGATTTTCCGAAAAAACTCAAGAAGCAATGTTATTCTTTCTTTGACTTTATTCATATCGTGCGTTGTTTGACTTAAGATATTTATTTTCTATAACAATAAACAGAAAGAACAATCTTTTTATAGAATTGTACCGAATTTTAGAAAAAATATGAGTTTGTGTCAAATATATTTACAACTTGTTAAAACTTAAAAAAAAGTTTTAAATATTTTATCAATTTCTCAAAGTTTAAAGCATTTTGAATTTCTCATAAACTTTTTAAATTCCTAAATATTTTGTAAACTGACTCGAATTATTCCTAAAATTGGTTTGAAATCTTCCAGATTCGTTTTTTACAACTTTGGAAATCTATTGTAATATTTTTGTATTATTTCAAGCATTCTCTTGAAATATTGTTTTCTCAAAATAGAGCATCACTTCAAATATTTGGAAAAAACATCAAAATTCTATTTCGAAATCTTCATAATCTGCTGATGGAATTTGATTCTTGAAGTTTGGTTGATTGAGTATTGTAAGGATTCAGTGTAGGCTGAGAGGGTTAAGAACATTTCAACGTATAGAATGAGGCTTTAATTTACTAAATCTCAGTATAAAAGAGACACCTACTGTTTTTATTGCTCCTGCAATTTAAAATTTATAGCGTTTTGAAATAAACAATTTGGAGTTCACAACATCAGAAAATTGATGAACATTCGAAATTGAATAATTTCGAAATTATTAATTATGCATGTAAGTTTTACAGATATAAACAATTTAAAATATTGTAATTACCAATTTCACAAATAATTAATGTTTTTAATTTTGGAAAGTAAAAATCTGACAACGTAAACGCGCGCATTCGAATAACCTGGTATATGAAATCAACGGCTAAACTTTAGAGATTGATTTGGGTTAAGTACGTCATGCACTAAAGGAACTTTGTGTCATAGGGAAATTATTAAAGGTAAATCATCATAAACATATAATGAATGTCCTCAAAAAACATTTTTGTGAGGAAATTGTACATAATTTTTTTCATCACTTTCCGAATAAGAATGGCCTGGGCATTGGCAAAAGATCGACGCTTTGGAAAACATAAGACATTGAGTTTTAATTATTATTTGTAATTACAAGTTACTCGCAATATTTCAAGATGGCTTTGAATCCAAGACATTTTTTTTATTTTTGCATTTCTTTAACTGATTGAATGACGTGGATGATTTTGGTTTATATGCCGTACTGTAAAATAATTAAAGATAAGGGGAGTTCAGCCTACTGAAGTTTGTCCCCTTTCGTCTGTGGTTAATGGGGTAATCGTTCCACTTTGCATGTTTATTTTTACCCGAGACTTAGCGCCAGTACGATAAATATGTGCATATATTTCAGCAAGAACATTACTACTCTCGATTATTGCAAAGATATCACCACTAAATGTTGATAATACAATTTGTTCTTGGACTGGAATGGGCCTGAGGCGATGACGTCCTGCAAGTATCTTTATTGGTTTACCCGCAGGAAAAGTGTATCTTCGAAGTTCGAACAGCCGGTGAGGATTTTCGTTAGAGCAAACACGAATGAACTGAAGTTGTTCAAGTCTATATCCAAGTAAGTGAGAAAGTGAAATTGCAGGGCGAGACCTGGACGTGGCAGGAAGCCAAGGCTCAGCAGGAAAAGGACATCTGGCCGGAGAATAAGGAATAAGAATTTGATAAAATACATAAAAATTCGAGGTGAATTTGAAACTCTTCAGTGTGAAAAAAATTGATATATTAAAAGTGTGACTAAAGAGGGAGTTGAGAAAAAAAGTTAGGATATCTAGTTTCCTCTAGAAAGTAACTCACCTATCTCTGTGGTTTATATGCTCTACTCTAAAACGATATTGGACTGAGCGAAGGTCACCTACTGGAACTTCTTTAATTTCATCTGGGGTCAATGA
Source organism: Andricus grossulariae (assembly GCA_011634705.1). Classification (NCBI taxonomy): domain Eukaryota; kingdom Metazoa; phylum Arthropoda; class Insecta; order Hymenoptera; family Cynipidae; genus Andricus; species Andricus grossulariae. The sequence goes on along the minus strand of JAABKJ010008261.1, from coordinate 1,923 downwards.
AGTAATCCTGCCGCTCTCAATGTATATTATTGCCGGTCCTCTACAGTTGATGCGGGGATTATGTTTATATATTCCAGCAACTTTTTTATTACTTGTCAATACTGCAAAAACTTCACCACCAGACGTTGATGATACAATTTGTTTTTGCGGCGACACGGGCGAAAAGACCTTACGTTCAGTGAACAGTGTAATCGATTTATCCGTGGGAAAAGTGAATCTTTGAAACTCGAATTGCCGTTGTGGATTTTTAGCGGAAGCTAGACAAATAAATTGAAGTTTGTCGAGTCCATATACAAATACGTCAGAAGGAGGAAGCCTGGTAGAGATATCTATATAGCTGGGAGGAGGTGACCGGAACCTTGCACGTTGAGGAAGTTTGGCATGAAAAGGAAACCTGAGCGGAGAACGAAGTCTGGCAGGAGATAGAGTACTGGCAGGAGGATCTTGTTTCTCGAAAAAAGAAAAAGATGGGCCGCTCCGAGGAAGACCAGGAATGGGGGCGCCACCAGGCAAACATTCAAATTGTAAAGTTAACTCTGGAAGAAGAAACAGACATTTTGATTAACGCTTCAGACTTGCACACAAAAATAGCAATGATACACTTTGGTATTCAATTATTTCCGTAGATTATATGATAAGTAATTTAACTTATAAAAGTGTAAAAAGGTTACAAATTTAGTTTGTCTATATTCTTTTGTTCGCTCAAATTTCAAATTGGATAATGATACTTAAAAATCTAGCATATGGGATTCAATACAAGTCCTCTGGCGATAAGATTTGATAGAATATCAATGAGAAACTATTGAGAGAAAATTATCAGATTTCTATACAAAAGGATTTGATAAAACATTTCAACATTCCGAAAAATAGGAACTAAAACTAGTCTTGTGCTGAGAAGATTTGGTGGAGTTTCAATTAGAAACTTTTGATAGAACAATAAACGATTACGCAAAAAATTTAACTTGATGAAAATATTTGGCATTGTGAAGCATAGTGTTTGATAATTTTTTGTCTGCTTAGGATTTCATAGAGTTCCATCGAGATACTGAACGTATTTATTTCAGACAAACTCGAACAGGGGTTCGAAAAATAATAGTAATTGGTATAGAATGCATATTACGACGCAGACATTTTTATTAGCGGAAAGTTCAGAAACAACATCAAAAATAAATATATAGTGCAGTATTATATTCACCAATAAAACTAAAAATCACCATGAAGACAAAGACCATGGTATAAACGATCCTCATATTTTGCAGTCTGAGCTAAAACTGATTTACACGTTCATGAAGAATCTCGTTACTAGTGTATCTAGTCAATAATCTGGTGTTTTATTAGAGTATATATTTGGTATTTCAATCAGAATTTCATGCGTTAGAGGCGTCCAGCTGGTCCTCAGATATTCATGTTTGTATTTCATAAATAGGTCCGAAGAGCGAAATTTAGTTTTCTCAATAAAGACTACTTATGGAGTGTTATTATCGCCTTTATTTTCTATTCTAATCTCTAAAGTAATAACATTTAAATAAATACATGGAAGCTTCATTTATTTTCCAAGATAATATTCCAATTATACTTTTGAGGGCCTTGTGACGTAGGAAAATTTTTACAAGTAAATCATTATAAGCCTATGGTTATTGTCTCCGACAAATATTTTTGTGAGGGAATAAAACATAACTTCTTTTTTTTCCTTGGGAAGCAAGAGCCAGAAACACTTGGACATGTTCTGAGTGGATGCTCAAAGTATTCACGTTACAGGTACATAGAGAGACACAATGCGGCTCTAAAAGTGTTATATTGCCATCTTAGGCACTTCTATGGTGTTGATCTATATTACCTACTTGCCATACGCCCAAGGGGAACTCGAGTCCGTTGTGGAGAATGATCAGTGTAAGATCTACTGGAATTTCTCATTCTCCACCA
>JAABKJ010008260.1:0-11493 GCA_011634705.1 Andricus grossulariae | reverse complement strand
CATTATTAAAAATATGTAACAAATGTTTAATTCACAATGTAAGAATTATTTATTATTAAAATCAACACTTAGAGAACATAAATTTCTCTTTTATTTTGTAAAAAATTGGAAAAACCAAAAAGAAACTGAATATTCACGATGCGTCGTTTACAAAGTCACGTCATATACTAATGTTGAGTTCAGAAAAAGAAAAACTCAGAATTTGCCAGATTTTCATAAAAGGTTTTAGTAAGAGAGAGAGAGAGAGAAAAGATGGGGAGAAAAAGAAAGAGGGAGATACAGCTAGAGAAAGAATTAAAACGAGGCGACTTTTTTGACATATAGTTTTACCCCCATTATGGAAACAGGGACTCAATTTTTACGAGCGACTCATCAATACGACCCATAACCGACCACTTGTAAAAGGACACATGTTCATCGCACAATGAGGTCCTTGTAATTAAACAAGGTGCAGGGTCGTTACGAATAGGCACCATTTTAACCTGATTCAAATTTATTGACTTAATTCTTTGATTCTCCTTCATAGATTTTTTATTTCGAACCCCAAGCTCCACTCGCACAACGAGGTCCTCATTATTCTTTACGAGAGCTGCTATTTTAATTTTTTATTTAATTCTACTCGCACAGCGAGGTTCTTATTGTTAATAAGGTGCAGGGTTGTTACGAGAGATTATCTTTTTTATTTAGCTTGAACGCTTGATTTGAAATTTAATATGTAAACATGCACAACAAGGTCCTTATAATTAAATAAGATGCAGAGTAGTTACACACATCACACACACACAATTAAATTCTTTTTTAAATCCCCACAAACTCACATTTATGATTTTAATTCAAAAATAATGAATTAAAATAATGTATAAAATCTTGAAGGAGAATCTCAGGTAGGAAGCTTTCCTTCCCGAAGCTTGATATGAAGCTAATTAAAGCACTCTGTCTTCATTGACAGTTTTTTCTTGATGAAGCTAGAACGATGCACGTCTCTCCTCATTGAGACTATTTGTGGAAGTGAACGAGTCCTCCTCGATTAATGAATATGCTACCTGGTGGCTACCTACGTCGGACCCACGCTATCCCCACATATTTCTGCGTTTGCGCACATAATTCATCGATTGTATAATTTGCAGAGTCATCGTTACACTCCATTCGATTTTCTAGATTGCAAATTCTTCCTTGAGTCACGGGTGTACCTATTCTATTTGTCGCCCGTACTTTAATATTCTAGATATTAAATTCGATAGTTGTTTTTATATTTTATACTTATTTTTATATTGTAAGATTATGAGAAAAGACTGGACCGTCTCAGTGTGGTTATTTGATACGCTGGTATGGTCAGTATTAGGTTATGGAGCAGAGATATGGGGATGGAAAGAAAGGAAAGAGATTGAGTGTTTACAAGAAAGGTATATAAGGTGGACGCGTTAGACTGGAGGACACCGGGATATATGATAAGAGAAGAAGCACAAAGGGATACATTAAGTACTAGAGCGGAAAAGAAGGCATGGAATTTTGAGACGAAGCTGTGGGAGGGAAAGGGAGGGGAGTTAGCCAGAAAGTGTTTTATGGAGGTAGAAGAAAGGAGAGGGTGCGCGATGGAATTAACGAGATTGGAAGAAGAAAGGAGGGAGTTCTTTAAGGCTAGAGGTATAGAAGACAGGACTGGTGTAAACTATGAAGAAATGGAAAAAAGGGAGAGGGAAAGACAATTGATAGAAATATGGGGGATGATTGGAAAATCAAAATATAATAAATTGTATAAGATGATAAAAAAGAAAGGAGTACCAAAGTATTTAGAAAAGGGATGGGGAGAGAAAAGATGGACCAGAATAGCAAGGTTTAGATTGGGAAACGAGGTAAGAGCAGGTATGTATTGGGAAAAGAAAGAGAACAGGAAGTGCAGAAATTGTGAATGGGAAGAGGAGACATGGGAACATGTATGGAAAGGATGTAGGAGAGGAATGGAAGATAAAGGAAGCTGGAAAAAGAATGTGGTAAGGATTCTAGGTGAGGGTGGTTTGGGGGAAGAGTGGATGAAGGAGTTAGAGGGTGCTAGGGGAGCGAATGAGAAAAAATGAAAGAATGGATGAAAAAGATGGTGAAATGGAGGTAAAATTTTGGATAGAAGAAGAAAAAATTAACCTTAGGGGATAAATTTTGGTTTAAAACAATAATTATTTAAATTTAAGGGATGCAATAAAAAAATTTAAACATTCAACAATTTCACTTGTAAAAATAATGTTTCTCATTGATATTTGAGAATGAAGTTACTTTTGCTCCTGTCAAATACAAATTTTAATACTCTTGATAATACCTGGCATGTTTTTAGAAATCTCCAAAGAGATGTTTAATTTTATTTAATTGAAATTCATTTATTTTTTAATGTTTAAATGCTGAATTTCTCTTCCTTTTTGGAAAATTTGAAATAGTTTATCCACCAACTGGAATTTTCGAAAAGTTAATATATTGAAATAAGTTAAAAACCTTTTCATTTTAAAACTTGCAAAGGAACTTCTCAAATTATTTTAATATTCCGAATTTACATAATTAGATGAGAAAGAAGTACTTTTTTAGATGTCTACTTATAATTTTAAAAAATCTTTACGACCTATGAAAATTATTATCATAATTTGTTGAGCTGAAACATATTTTTCATTATAAAGCGAATGTAACAAACTCATCAGCATTTTCAAAAATTGGATCTTTTGGTGCTTAAGACATTTCTTTCATTGATTATGATACTTAAATTATGAATATATTATTTAGATAACATGAATGATATTTTATCCAAAAAAAAATTTATTTAAAATTTAAAAGAAACAGTTGAATTTATGCCAAAGAATACAAATTTTTAACAAAATAGCTAAATCCTTAATGAAAAGAAAAAATGTTTACCAGTCGCATTTTTAACCAAAAAAGATTACATTTTTCAACAGGAGATGAATTTTTTAAAAATAGTTTAATTTGTTAACACGAAATTGTTTATTTTTAACAAAAAAAATAATTTTTGTACCAAAAAAGACAACTTTTTTGATAAAATAGTGACATTTTCAACCAAAAAGATTAACTTTTAACTGAAATGGTGAATCTTTAATAAAAAACCATGCATTTTTTTTTCAAATAGTTGAACCCTCGAACAAAAAAAATAATTTTCAATTAGTTGCATTTGTAACCGAAAAAGACGAATTTTCAACAAAATAGTAGAATTCTCTACCAAAACAAATTAAATGGTTTTGAATACAAAATAAAATTTTTGAATAAATATTTCATTTTTAGGTTTCATTGGTCATTTGTTTTTCAGGTTAACTGACTCGAATTATTACTAAAATTTTGAAAAACTTTGAAAATTAAAAAAATTGGCCTTAAATCTTGCAATTTTTTTTAAACATTTGTAGCAATATTTTGAAATTTTTCAAAACTTTTTTAATTTTCTTTAAAGATTAATTTTTCAAACTAAAAAAATTCCCAGGAATCTCAAGAAGAGTTTTTTTTAAGCCTTTTAAACTTTTTAAAAAGCTTCGAAATTTTTTTCGAAGTCTTTAAAAATGACATTTTATTTTGAATTGTTGTAAATCTTTTCAAATTATTTTTTAATTATTTTCAAAACATTTAAACCTTCTAAATATCTTTTAAAATTATTCGAAGTTTTCCAACAATTTTCCTAAAATTCTGAAAAATAATGAAAAAATAAAATCATATCTTCCAGATTCTGTTATGACAATTTTAGAAATATTTTGAAATATTTTGAAGTCTTTTGAACTATTCTCTTAAAATTCATTTTTGAAAGTAATGAATCACTTTGAATTAGCCCATGAATTTTGAGAAATATTTGTAATTATCGTGAAACTTTTCTAAATGATTAAGAAGCTTCAAAATTTGTATTTCCAAATATTCAAAAATTTATATTTTTTCAACCTCAAATTTTTTTTTTATTTTTAATTAATTTTGAATCTTTTTAAAACTTCTATATATCTCTTAAACACGCTAGATTTTTTTATGAAACTTTGTGATCTTTCTGATTGAAAATCGAGTAAAATATTTTGTGATTAAAATATCAACTATTGCATTTTTGTTGAGAATTAATCTTTTTTGTACGAAATTCATGTTCTCGGTAGAAAATTGATGTATTTCATCGAAAATTAATTTTTGTGTGAAAAATTCATATTTTTGAGTTAAAAAATTAAAATGTGTAATAGAAAATTCGTGTTTTTGGAAAATATTTAATCTTTTCCAGTTGTAAATACATCTGGTTGAAAATTAATCTTATTTATTTGAAAATTTAACTATTTCTTTGAAGATTGACTTTTTTGTTGAAATTTTTATTTGACATAATTATGTAGATGGATGGTAGATGGATGGTAATAAAGTATTGGGTAATTCTTATAAATAAATCTAACAGTCCGAAAACACTTTTAAGCACATTAGATTCCAGAATAAAATACCCCTAGGAGTTTTCTTAATCACTGTGAAAAAATAATTATTTAAACAAATACAACTTCAAAAATAATTTTCTACGTTTTTAATTTATTATTCAACGTCCAAGAATGTAAACTTACAATAATACAACTACAACCGAACATAAATCACTATATCTAAATTTGGATGCAATCAAGTTAAAATCAAAATCTATATGCACAACTTTCTTTAAAGACCATGGATTAGAAGTCATGTTTAAATAGTTAAAAAAACTCTAATTTAAACAAAAAACAATGTTGAACTGGAAGTTTTTACTTCATTATTATTTCTTTTCTATGGTCTTCAGAGAACGTTTTGATTAATATTTGAATGTTGTTACATTACTGTTACAGAAAAATTCTACTTTTTTTTAAATATTTGTATTACTTAAATTTTGGTTTGCCTGATTAAAAAAAAATCGTAGAGATATAGCTAAGACGAATCCAACGACGCCCTTAGTTTTTTAAAAGGACTATTAACTTTCAAAAATAAATTTCCAAAATTTGAAATCTATATGCACATCCTTTTTTAGTATGCAGTGGGCGTGGAGCTAGTGAAAATAATGTTTAAATTAAAGTTTTTACTTTATTTGAAAGTTACGTAAAACTTATTTTTGAAATTTGTAGTTCTTAAAATTTAGGGCAAAGCAAAAGTTTCCTGATGCCCCCCAAAAAAGTTCAAATTTCGCTTTGTTGAATTATAAAATTCGAAATTTGATATTGCTCAATTTTGATCGTTTCCCAATTAAATAATTGTCAATTTTGAAGAAAAAAATTAACACGAATTTCATTTTCGAATAGCGCGAAGTGGAGAATTATTTTCAGAAATTCGTACCTTTGAACATTTCGTGCTTTATATATGCTGTAAATGATCAATAAAATGTGTGAAATATAATTTTTAATTAAATCGTGTAAAATTATTTTAATCAAACAAAATTTATATTTCTATATCAAATGGTTTACTATACGATCGGAATAAACAATGTTGCATTAATGACCCAACTTTTAATACGTAACTAAATTTTAAAATAAAATGTCTCATTAACAGGGGAATCCATTGTCATTTCTCGAAACTGTTACTTTTAGACGTGAGCTAATACGTAGGTGCTAAATAAATATCAGTTTCTATAATCCATTATACGATAATGAGCAAATAAAATTTTCATTTTATTTTGAATCAATCACCTATTATTGAATGAATCACTTATCTAATCTTCAACAAATGCCAATTTCAGTCAATAGAAACAATATCTTACTTGTGCAATGAAGGATAGTTTTTTTCATTATAGTGACTAACACAAAACCCCCATTTTTGATCAACGTGGGTTTAATCTAATTAATATTTGGAATATGTTATTAACATTTAATGATGTTAAAGTCCGAGTTTTCAAATTTTTAATTAATACAAATTTCGATGTTAAAACGAGTACTTCGGAGAAATAATTTTTGAAGAACAAGAAAAAATCTGTCTCAGCCCGGATTTTAGCCGGGTACCCCACTATCCATGAGTGGAGTGTTAACCAATTACGCCACCGTAAATAAATTAACATTCTTGTGAGATTTTTTATAATATCATGAAAATATAAAAATTGAAACTCTTAATGTTTAATAAGATAATCTTACATTTTATTTTTCGGGGTAGGTCTCCCAACTTATTTTTGAAACGTAGAACGCATTATATATTCATGTATATTGTTTTTTTCTATATCTGTTGAGTTTAACGTTTTTTCCAGAATTTGAAAGCTGTTCAACGGGTTTCATAATTCACTGATATGGCCGTTACACCCCATAAATTACTTATAATTTTCTCGTGATTATAAAAAATAACTATGAGAAACTCATTATAGAAATAGATAATGTAAAATCTTGGAAAAAAATAAAGCAAAAAATAAAGAAACTAATGATTTAATTACCTAACTTAGGATTTTAAATTATTTCAAGGGATTTCTACGGATTTCAACAATGTCAAGGGATATGAAGGAACCTACAAAATTTTCTAGGATTTAAAAAATGTTAAGTTATTTTAGTATATTCCAATGAATTTCAGGAGATTAAACAAAATTCAAGGGGTGTCAAAAAATTTTCTAGAATTTTCAAAGATTTCAAGGGATTTCAAAGAATTTCACAAGATTTAAGGTATTTTAAAGGACCTACAATTATTTTGAAGGATTTAAGGGATTTAAGAAAATTTTAAACTCTAATTTAAGGGATTTCTAGAGAACTTTTTCGGAATATATTATATTGAATTAAATAATGAATTCCTAGCAACTCCAAACATTTCAAGGGATTTTAAGGTATTTCAAAAAATTTCACCAAATTAAAATGATTTTATTGAATTTCCAAGGATTTCAAAGATTTGGAGGGATTGAAACAGTTCTGTACTACTATTACATTTTTCGTTGAGAATTTTTTAGTTGATAATTCAACTACTTAGTTGAAAATGTATTTACTTTGTTAAAAAATCATTTTTTGTTATTGATTACTCATCATTTTAGCTTAAAAACTTATTTCGTTCAACATTAAACTATTTTGTTGAAAATTTATTTTATAAAGTTGAAAATTAATCTGTTCTGGTTCAGGATTCAATTAATTTGTTGAAAATTCATATTTTTTTCAACTGTTTTTGGTTTACAAATAAAAATCTTTTTTGATTGAAATATCAATTATCACATTTTTCGTAAAGATCTTTGAAGTTGAAAATTCAACTTCTTAGTTGAAAGTGGAATTACTTTGTTAACATTTTTTTTCGTTGATAATTCATCATTTTACTTGAAAGAAATTTTTGGGTTCAAAATTGAACTATTTTGTTAAAAATTTATTTTATTTGGATCACATTTTTTTTGCAAATTTAACTATTCAATTTTAAGTTGAAAAGTTATCCGTTTTAGGTGAAAATTCAAATATTTTGTAGAAAATTCGTCTTTTTTGGTAGAAAAGTAATCTCATTAGTTGAGACATCAACTTTTTGGTTGAATATTCGTTTTTTATTATTGTTGAAAATTTATTTTTCTAACTGAAAATTTAACTATTTAATTTTTGGTTGATTTTTTTCAATTAAAAATTCACGTATTTTGTTGAAAATTCGTCTTTATTGTTCAATTCAATTGTTTTTTGTTTTAAATTAAAATGTGTTTTGATTCAAATATCAAGTATTACGTTTTTCGTTCAGAACTTTTCAGTTGATGATTCAACTACTTAGTTGAAAGTGGAGGTACTTTGTTAAAAAATTCTTTTCTGTTTTTGATAATTATCAAAATATAATATAATATAATATACAATTATAATTCATCATCTTAGTTGAAAAACCTTTTTTTTTTGTTCAAAATTGAATTATTTTGTTGAAACATTATTTAATTTGTTTGAAAATTCAAATGATTTGTTGAAAATTAATTTTTTTCCTGTAAAAATTCACCTTATATCGTACAAATGTAATCTTTTTTAGTTAAAAATGCAACTTTTTAGAAAATTCAAATACTTAGTTGAAAGTGGAACTAATTTTTTGAAAATGAATTCGAAAATTTATTTGATTATGTTGTAAATTAATTAATTTACTAAAAATTTGACTATTCAATTTTAACTTGAAAAATTTATATGTTTTACGTGAAAATTCAACTATTTTGTTGAAAATTCGTGTTTTTTGGTAAAAGAGTAATTTCATTAGTTGAAACATCATCTATTTGGTTAAAAATTGAACCATTTTGTTGAAAATTCGTTTTTTTGGTTGAAAATGTATCTTTCTTAGTTAAAAATTCACGTATTTTGTTGAAGATTTTTTTTATAGAAAATTAATCTTCTTGGTCAAAAATTCATCTGTTTGGTTGAAATTTAAATTATTCCGTTGAACATTTATTTTATTTGGTTGAAAATTAATAATTTTTTTTTTAAACTGTTCTATTTTCGATTAAAATTTCATTTCCCTGATTGAATATTCGTTTTCTTTTAAAATTTATTCTTATAACTGAAAATTTAACTAATCTTGGTTAAAAAATCATCATTTCAGTTGAAAATTAATTTCTTTTGTTGAAAATTGAACTATTTTGTTGAAAATTCGTTTTTTTCCGTTGAAAATGAATTCTTAGAAATTTTTCTTTTTCAGTTGAAAATTAATTTATTTTGGTAAAAAAATCTTATTTGAGAACTTTCAGGAAAAATGCAAAAATGGTCAGGGTAAAGTCAGGGAATTTCGAATTTGGGATCTTGTAGCAACCCTGTAAATACAATGGTTTTTTTATCAACACTATCTTCAGAAATTGAGACATTTTATCATTATTTTACAATAACTATTCCGTTCTGTACAATTCTTTTTTTCAGAGAATTTTAGGGAATAAAGTACATTAATTTGTGGAAGAATTACACAAGATGCAATAAATAGTTTATTAATAAAATTAGTTTTTTTTTTATAATATGCGCACTTTTTTACATTGTGAAAACAATACAATGAAAATACCTCTGTTTCAATATCCGGGCATCTTATAAATTGTAATAATATACATTTATTGAAATGATACATGTTTCAGGGTAGCTGAGAATAAAAATATAAGAAACAAATATTAAAGTAATCATGAGAAATAAAATCTGTACATTATTTTGTAATATCTGAATAAATAGTCCCAGACCGAGGTACAGGAATAAATATAATACATTTCATATAATAGCAAAAATAAAAGAAAAATAAATGTTCCTATCGAGGAAAACTTCTCTCTGTTCGTTGTTGCTAAAAAATTGCTATTTTTAATAGAAAATCGTTTTGACTTTTCATTTTTAAATAAAAACAAAACATCCAGGCCAACCAGTGTCATAATTTTCCCTATAAAACTGTTGCAAAATCTATACCTCGTATTAATAAAATGGTTTATTGTTCATAAACTCTCTTTCCTCATTTTTCATAACAATTGTTATAAATAAAAGCCTTCATTCACGAGAGTTGATTTTTTTAAATTTTTTTATTGACTTTGAGCACAAAGTAAAACTTATCACTTTCGTGATATTTTCTCGTACGACAAGCCATTATTTATTCTCGGCCTTATAAACAATGTCTTTCTTACAAATCTACGCCACTCCCCCCCCCCTACAAACCATAGTTTTCAGCTTATTGAAGAAGTGAACCAAATTAATTATACTGTTTACGGGAAAATAAATGTTAGAAAAAAAGGTTATCATTAAAGATTTGACAATTAAGGCTTGTAGGGGATCGCATATTTATGAAAAAATATATTGTTTATACGGTGGTGAATACATAATGGCTCGTCGTATGAGAAAATATAATGAGAGTGAAAAGTTTTATTTTTTGCCATAGATTAATAGATAAATTTAAAAAAAAAGACTTTTTTCATTCGGAGTTTTGTTAATAGGAATACTTATAAATAATAAGTAGCAGGTATTGAAAGCTATAACAGAGGTAATTATACTGTTAACGGTGAAATTAACGTTATGAAAAAAGATTATCGCGAATAACTTTAAAATTGTGGCTTGTAGGGGAGCATAGATTTATGAAAAATTTATTGGTAATAAGGCTGTGAATAAATAATGTCTCGTCATACGAAAAAATGTCCTGAATGTCATACGAAAATGTCCTGAATAATGTTATTAATTGGTGGTATCGATTTTGCAACACTTTGAGGGAATTTTTTGACACTGTTTGGCCTAGATAATTGTTCATTAACATATGAAAAGTCTAGACGATTTCCTCTTGAAAATAGCAATTTTTCAACAACAATTCACGCAGAGAAGTTTTAATTCGATCGGGAGATTTATTTTTGCTTTCAATAGATCTAACTTCAATATAGAAAATATACAAGTTTAAAATTTTTCAGAGCAATAGATCCTGAGGAGCAGCTGTGCAAATATGTCAGTTTTGTTAAAAAATCATTTGCTTGTAAGTCTGCAAATTTCAAACAGTTTATCCGATGAAAAAGTACGAGAAGAAAAAGTTTTATTTTTGCTTAGAGGTAGCAAAAATAATTTTTTGTTTGATAAATAATAAAATTGTTTAAAAAAATTTTTTCAGCAAAAGCTGACCAGGATTTCGAACAAATAACTAAGATGTTTGTTATCAGGGCACTTTTTCTTGACCTTTTAATCAACAATTATCTCGGGTACCCCTTAGTGCATACAGAAGTGTGGCGAATGCAATATTCCATAAAATCTCAGGCCTGTATATTTATTTATTTATTACCATTTTCGTTATTATAAGTTACTTAATGTATACCTCCAGTCTTTCAAATGTATAGTTTCAATATATTTGGATTTTAAACAATTTTTCTTGTAACTGTTTAATTTGTAATTTGTTTTTTGTTTTTGATATTACTACAAAGTTAACAGTAATTAAGTAATTGTAATCAGTTAACTCAGATAATACAAAAATTATAACAGTACAAACCTTTGTACATTTTTTATCATTTTAGAATCTTGGGTAATAAAGTTTAAACAATTTTATGAATACTTGAATGTTCGTAATCCTTCTAAGGATTCACTAGCGTATGACGATTTTTATTGTTTTATGGTGGGAAAAACCAGCTATTCCCTTTTCTTGCAAATCAAACAGTTTTATTGCAAGCAGGTGACAACCAAGTGTATTCGGGCAGTATCCATTTGATCACTGTCTACCTGCTCGACTTACCCTCTCCACTCGACTTCCCTTCACGTCGCTGAGTGAGCGCGAGCCGCTGTCACCGACCCTAGCCAGGGGGGGTCCCTTGTACTATAGAGGAATAAAATACGAAACATAAAAAAGTTTTAATTTTGCAATTAGTAATTTAGAAATATTAAGAGGAAGGTTGGGTCTCCCAGAATTTGGGAAACAAACAAAAATTAAAATGCTAAAGTTTGATTATTTGTAACAGTGCAACGTGAAAATCGGAAAGAAAATAGAAAATGTTGGAGTCTACTTTGCCAGATGAGTAAATTATACCAATTTATATTTGTGAATTGATTTTAGTACTTTGAATGGAATTAATTAATTAAGAAAGAAAGGGATTAATTTAATGGTTTTCACGGAATTTTATGATAATGTTCGAATATTTTTCTAATTGATTTATAGTGA